>JAGDQP010013008.1:22223-48898 GCA_022664845.1 Lepisma saccharinum | reverse complement strand
GAACTTGGCTCATCCGTCTCCCATTTCACACCTTTTTAGGGCTAAAGAACTTGGCTCCACTTTTTGCACCTCTGGTGTTTTTGTTCGGATACAACTTACAAGATAAAAGTACCGTATTTGTCATTCTTTTTCGTGAATGTTTTGAGACAATTTTAATGATGCATTAAAAAGTTCAACATTTTGTAAACAATTTTGAAACTTCATATTACTTTCAGCATCCTTTATATGCGAAGAACAATAACTTGGCTTACTCCAAGTTTTTCGCATTATAAACAATCTTTTTGATTTACACATATCCTCTGTTAGACACTGAATATTCTATGAATGTCAACCCAATTTGATTTTGTTGTGTTATTTCATTAAAATTGACACCTACATGTCTCAACAGAGTTTTTAGTAATGTATTTTAACCTAGAATCATTTACTTGATCATGGTGGTCGAGCAGAAGACGAAAACTGCTTTTTTCTGCAGAAACAAAGAATGTTTCCATGACGCAGAAACGTTTCCATGTTTACTTTGGTACGCTCCTTCCAGATAGACAAGTGTATCGACTGGCCAAACAATTCAAAACTCATGGCAGTGTTTTGGAGAGAAACCTACCCCGTGCCGTTCAGTCCGTCCGTACACCAGAGAATATTCAACCAATGAGAGTGGCTTTCACTCGAAGTCCCGTCAAGATCTGCATGGAAGATTCTCTGAAGAGAACGACGAGTTATGCCATGGCTATCTTTAGTTGGTTTATCCAACTCAATGGAAGCCCTTCTTCTGGATTGAGCGGGACTTCGAGTGAAAGCTACTCTCACTAACCCCAATATTCTCCGGTGTACGGACTAGGGCGGCACGGGGCTGCTTTCTATCTAAAACACTTCCAAAACAAGTACCAAAATAAACTGGGAAACGTTCCTGCGTCTTGAATACGCTCTTTGTTTCTGCAGAAAACAACACCATTTTCACCTTCTGCTCGACCGCCATATGTCACAAACTCAACCAATTCAAATAATATACAGGTTGCGCCATCTTATGAGCACCATCGAAAATAACTATCATCTACCGACTCAAACATGAACTAAGTAACAAACATACAAAATGTGATAATTCCAAACCCCAAACTAAACATTTTATTACACATGTTCACTGTACGACCTTTCGTGCACCACCCCGTATTTAGTTCCAACTTTAATGTATTGTATTTTCAGTAATCTAATAGACCATAACTAGATTCCAGATTTTGTCATATCTATATTTTTTCCTTAATTTGATTTCCATATTCTCGTGTAAAATAAATTTGTTTGATTGAGTTTGGGGTTTAACAAGGTAAGATTTGCTATGTACATGTTAGCATATTTGAAGGCTTAATGTATATCTAAACTTCAAAGGCATATTTCATAGTTTTTGTTGTACATGTGTATGTTTCTAATTTCTTGTAACCGAGAAAGTGAATACAACGCTTTGTCACAATCTGATGAAACAATCCTTCACTGGAGGGAGGTACTTTTCATGAACGGACAGGTTAATTTTCAACGTTAATAATACAAATGATCACACTATTTAATTTAATTAAACATTGAACCAGATACCCTTCCAATGAAGCTTCAACCATTGTTCATACTTTCAATTTATGATATAGATGAGGAATTATCAATTGGGGGCCCACGGGCCACATCCGGCCTGCATGGATATTTCTGTTAGTTACCCATCAAAATAATCACACGTAAGAAAATAGAAAATGATCAAGAAAATATTGAACAAATCGATAGCTTTTCTTCTAAATTTCCCGCTTTACTGATGTTAGTATTTGTAGTTCGTGTCGTGGTCACAAGGCGCAATACGAGCAAGGTCTAGTAGGTGGTAATATAGTAGTTTCGCAAAATATCGACATTATTATTATCCTATTAAATAATTAAGATTTTCTCCTTCTTTTCTAAAAATGTAATGGTCATTAATCATTGGCTCTCAAAATTATGTAAGTGTAAAATCAATATCAGTGACCCTTTGAAAAATTCAATTGAAAAGGACTGGTATAGATTATTGATTCCCTTTTCTTTTATATCTCAAGTTATTTTGTCATGTGATGTAGATGCAAAGATTGTATTTTGAAATATAACTTACAGACTCCTTCCTGGTATTTAAGTCCCACAACAGAATGATCATGTCCACGATAGATTCTTGTGCAGTCTCCGAATTCAGTAACCCAGCAGCGTGCAGTGCCGTCTGATGATCCAGAATACATAAGCTTGTTAAGAACGATAAGACAGAGAATGCTGCTTTCATGACCTTCCATCACCTACAATCAAAGACATGGTATAAAAGCTCCAAACAATGAAAAATCAAAATCGGAAAGATACCCAGACCAACTGCAGTGGTTTGTCTGAGACTTTTTAATCTAGGAGTATAAGAATGAATATAGAGGAATGAATGTACGTTACACCACACTATTTTTGTTGTTCTTGTTCCTGTGAACAAATTCTTAATTTACACGAGTATTGATGAAACTGCGAGGTGTTAGAGGGGTGTGGATAAATAAGAATGCAGCTGCTATTTCTGAAAGTGTTTGAAGGTTAGAAGTCACAACTTAATACACAACACGAATTGAATGTAAATAATAATAATAATAATAATAGTTCAAACATTTGATAACACCACGCAATGAATTCTAGAATTACTAATTACTTTTGCCAATACATGTTCCAAGAAGAGACTGGTTACTAAAGAACGCACTCTTATTCAATAATTTGTTATAGTTTGGAAAAGAACTAGAAACAAAGCAGTTCAACCATTGGAAATAAAGGAAAATTTGGAAACTATTGAATTGGTTGGATATTGTTGAGCTGTCTACAGTTGAACTTTCTCTTTGTTTCAGTTCCTCATGGAAAGCTAGATTAACTATTAGTTATTAAAAATATATATAAATTTGTAATTTATATTTCGTAGTTCCTTGTACAAATTTTAGTCGGATTTTGAGAAACTATAATACTTAATATGTACGAGCTATAGTATCTTTTATGCCTAAATAATGTTTTAAGACCAGATGCGATCAGATGAAACATCATACTTTCGCATATATTGTATACTTAACAAAAGATGTTTTATACGTGTATAATTAGTAATTATACGTCTTTCATATACTTCTGTTGTGTACGTATGTGCCGATAAACAATAATCTGTGCAAAGAAAACAAAATCTATCTGTAAGGAAAAACGTAGAACATATATCTAGCTTCAAGTGATTAAGAAATACTTGATGAGGATAAGAGGTATGACACAGAAGTAAAAACAAGGATAGCAATTACGAGTGGGCTATTCACGAAAAAGAAAATAATCTAAAAACAAAACATAATAGCAAGTTTTCCAGGGAGGGAGGAAAAACGAAACATTACGCACATTAATCATAAGGATGTATCGGAGGATATGAGCGGAAGATACAACTATCTTTAATTGAAACTCAGAGCCTCAAAAGACGCAGATAATAATAGAAACTATAATAGAGACTCAAAGTTTGTATGGTTGTCGTATTTTATTTAAAATACCATAACAGTGTGCTTTGCATTCTATTGAGACGTTAGGACGTCACAGTGATTTTAGATTAGCTGAAAATCAAGAAATTGTTAGGATTTGAATAGCTAAATTTAGAATACGTTTCATGTTCATGCTGTATTGTTGAATAAAACTACAATCTTACCCTCAAAACAATTCCTGTTCGAATTTCCCAAGCACGAATAGTTTTATCCATGCTTCCAGTAAAAAGAGTTGAACCACTTATATTAGTGTCCATGCATGTGATTGGTCCATTATGCCCGAAATACGTCTGAAATGCCAAGATAAAACTATGTTGAAATTTAAATCATTTGGTAAAGTCATATAAATATAAATTGGTAACACACTTGTTCAATACGCGTAGTAATCAAAAGTGATTGGAAATATTTATTTACTATGATTCAGAAATAATAATTGCCCCAATCACTACTAAAACTAATTGAATGAAAATTAGATTAATTATCTCCAGAAGTTAATGCTGTGTTTTCCTTTTATGATTAAAATATAAAAATAAGCATGATAACGTTGAGAGTATAACTTAACACACGTAACAACATATCTTACCATCTCCCCTTTTTGTGTATCTTCTTTCTTTTTTATTGTTCGTGCTTTGTCGGCGATATTTTTGCGTCTTCGGCTTTCTTTAAAGAGTTTTATTTGTCCAGATGACATTGAAGCCTAGCTATTCATATCTTCTCTTTCATTGTTGTATTGGCGGGATTTTATTTTTATTGTTTCTTCATTTTGTTACTAAATATTTCTTTGCATATTTTATTACCATATTTCCTCAACATTTTTTTTCGTTTAAAATCTTCAAAAACAAACAAAAAGATCTGATTATTGTTTTATTACGTAGAGATTTTAGTTGGCTAAGCCACATCCCTTTCCGCTTATTGTTGTCTGATTCGATCCTTATGCCTCATTGGCTGAGGCCGATCAGTATTTCAAATATGGCTGTCGACGTAGAAAAGCTGCATTAAGAAAATTATATAGAAAGTAAATTTATAATGCAGCCTAATGTTTAAAAGTTTTATTAATACTAAAAGCAGCATCTTCTGATAGAAGATATCAAATTTTGGGAAGCTATATTCTCCGGTTCCTTCATAGTAGAAGCTGGGAATCGAATTTCTGCAGTTGGCGTTTTGCATCGTCCATAATGGATGGCCCTGGAAGTGTGCAACGAGAATATTTTTTTTGGTTCATCAGTGTGTGAGGTGATATTTGTGATATATGTGGTGTGCAGTGGTTTTTCTTGTTTTTCTTCAATAAAAAAAATGTTATTTGTGGTTCTAAACCCCTTTCTCCTTCAGTTGTGCGTGAAAAAGTGATTTAGTGCACCTCCAGCATGTTAGTGATTTGTGGTTTTGGTGGAAGCATGTGTGAAGTGATAATGTCCGCTTAGTTTGGCAGGCGTCGCGGACGCTTTTTTATAAGGTATGTATGGTTAATGTCTTAAAATTCCTCTTTCTCTCTTAGAAACCCAAGTCTGTTTCACCTACATTTAGACAGCGAAATTTCAGCACGAAAAAGTTTGGTTTGTATGCGTCGAATATTTTACCATGCACTATAGTTGATGCTACCTTTCAAATTCACGTTATTTTCCCATTCAGAATTTTTGTTTGCTCTTCCGGAAACTGGTATGTTATAAATTGCACAAAATTTCTACAGTATGTCCGTTTTTGTTAAACGTAAGATTTTATGGTTCTTAATGTTTTATTTTGGTAACCAGCAAAGTTCTTCGCTTCTTCGTTGCGTTTGCAACCATAAGCCATTTCCTTCATAGAAATTCGTACTGTGAATTTACACCTAACCCAGCTAAAGTATACCATGTTTGTATTATCAGAACCGAAGTTAGTTTGTATGAACTTTAAAAATTGGAAATTACATTCGAAATGTTTGGACAACGGTTTTTTGAAATATTAAAATAAATCGCTGCCCAGTAGCTATATTGTAAATTAATCTTTTCGTAGAAAGAAATGTTACGCTTAAGCAATTGTGGAAATTTTGGTTTAACTGGGCTAAAGTATAGAATGTCTACCACGTTTTGGAAAGTGAAAGTAACCTAATCTTTTGGAAAATACGTGTGTGATTTTTGTCTTCTGTTCTTAGACAGAGTTTTCTGTAAATAATTAATTTACCCTTTTGTTATGTGAAATTAACAGCATCTTCAATACTCATTATGATATTCAAGATATTCTCTTCAAAACTTTTTTCCCCAAGAAATTCAGCAATTAGTCTTTTTGCATTGCTTTTGTCAATTTAAGTAACATAAATTACATTTTTCCAGATATTCCTTGTGTCAAGGGTTTTATTATGATGTAGGTAGTTTACCATCACTGTGGTATTGCTGTAAAGGTTCCCAACCTTTCACCATTTCAGTCCGCGAAGTGTTATTTCATGTGTAAGTGAGAAAGTAATTGCAGATGAGGTTAAAGTTTGATATTTTGATCCAATGCTTCAGCAAACTTTAGGGAATAGTAAAATCAGTTGTGTTCATCTAAATTTCGTGTTAAATGTTATCTAGTGCGCGGCTGTGTTGAGCCTTGTACTATTTTAGGGGCCTAGTTGCGTTAGGTCATTAAAATAGCGTTTTGTGTTCTGCTTTCCTGTGGGATGTTCTCGCCTGCGTCTCCCCCTTTTTTTGGGGTCTTTTCCTTTAGCCTTCTGCTTTTTGCCAACTTTCTACGTTTTGGCACTTCTTTCGGTCTTCTTCCATGCATGGTTCGTGGTCTAGACTAGTGTGTTCTGTCTTCGATGTGGCTGAAGCAGGGTGCTGATGGGTAGGTACTCTCCCTGTCTTCAGGTCCGATAGCGGTTTTCTTTTGTTATGTGCCCTCTCCTGTGGCGTAATGTCGGCTTGTCTCCAAGGTAGGTTTGGCCACGTTGAATTTGGGTAAGTCCCCCTTTCTTGCAACAGGGCGCCGCGGGTCTCCTTGTTTGCTTTTGAGTCTACCTACTTTCGTTGGAGAAGCTGTTGGGACATCTCAACTTGGATTAGCAGTCGAAAAAACAGATGCAAGCATCAGCCGAGTTTTCAACATAACTTGGGATACGATAATTGATCATTCAACATATAATAAAACGAACTTGTAGTAAACGCTTGATATACTTTATTAGTAGTATCGCTATCCTTCATCAACGTTACGTCCAGACACAGCATTGGGAACTGGACCTCTTCAATTTTGTGCATTAAACAGAACATAGGATCGATAATGTTTAACTCAATATATGATCATAAGATCCAAATAGTACTAGCTTTAAATCGTTTTACAATTCCATTCTATCAGACCCGGATAATGCACTTCTAGTACATTGGTAAACTCGAATATCACTAACTAATTTGTTCATAGACACCGCGGATAAAACAAAAGAATAACATTTCGTGCTCACGCAGTGTTACTAAAACATAAACTATAAAATATTGATTGTCACACGGAAAGAACTAGATTTGCCTTACGTCAGTTAACTGCCTATTCATATTATTAACATTTTATCCGGAGGAAATTCAGGCGTAACATACTTAAAATATAATTAAATTGATCAAGCCTTTGTCGAATACATTATAACTTATAATTAATCCTACATTAGCAAGTCCGTAATTGACGTTATAAACATCACGCATAAATTTTTAACTCTTAATATGAGGCGTAAAAGACAGTAATGGGATATGCACAAAATTTATCTTTCTAGTAAATTGCTAGTTTAAAGTTTTACGAATCTGTTACTAGCTTACCTCTGAGCGGTGTATGTACCATTATATAGATAAAAGGAAACTGAAATAGTACGCATCATTTGGTTGTTTCTTTTCTATACCCCATGACGAAACGCCATAAAAATACGACACAAGGTAGAAACTCTTCTTTAAAATTACGGCTGCATTCAAGCACAAATTATATCTTCGGGTTTAAACAACAAACTCTTATCAAATTATTACTACTTACCATAATAATATATTAGTTTACTGCTACTAGATTGTGTACTAATACCTGATCTAACAGGACAGCGGATATAGGGGGATGTTTGTGCACATGCTTCTGTTATTTTCATAACGTTTCATAGTTGCTGTATAAGACTGTAACGCCCTACACACATGTGATGCCTAGTAGAATGATAAATATTAATGCATACGTCTTAATATGTTGTTTAAACTATGTTAACTAAGTATTCGCAATATTATGTAAAGTATTTAGTGATGAAAATAAGCTAAAACTTGTTTACAAGTGAGACTTAAGTAATTCGAAATGTTTGTTCTGGTTTTATACATTATGAATGTAACAAAATCGTACTGAAAGAAAAGAGATAGAATTTGGGAATATCAACAAGAAATCAGGGCAGAGAAAATAGACAGAAATATGTTTCTTGTTTGTTATATAATCCTTGACGGTAGCAGCGAACTTCTTTCGCTTATTCGATGTCGTAGCTTGTCATGGTAATGATGAAAAGAAGAAGAAGAGAAACTATTTCTAAAATTGCCCAATTTACCTCCAACATATCCTCTCTAGAGTATGTGCAATGAATCTACATTTGGGTTTTCTTTCTTTATAACTTTTTCAAATTTGGTGCAATTCGGTTGAATAGTTGATCTTTAACAATTGAAAAATGTTATAATTCGAAATTTTTATATGTTTACATCAACACTATGCATGTACTTAGTAAGGTACAATCATCAATTACCACCTTAACTACTACCACAAATGAAGACCTGAATTGAAAAACATCCCAAGTCCACCGGAGTATTTTTTCAGGAGGAACAAAAACAGTCCAAGGTCTTGGTATATTCCAAGTCCAAGATCCATTCTGTTCAGCTGAAACTATTTTGTATTAATTTTTTTTTTAGTTGGGATTAGGATGTAATATTTATGCAACTTGATAGCCTTGGAACATAGATAGACCTACCGACGAACAGAAAAAATGCAAATACGAAAAAAGTAGACTTGGGATGTATTGCAGTTGAGGTCTTCAAATATAGTACAAACCATTATAGCAGAATGGTTTTAAGATAAAGATAAAATAAAATAAATTGTATAGGCGGCAATTAAATTGGTTTTAAAATATTTGACCAAGAAATATTATCTTGATATTGTTTACTGTTTCTGAGTTACAGCTGTTTTCGCTTTTTCTTGCAGTTTGAAAAATATATTCTAATGACTTAAATTAAAGATTCAAACATTAAAAAAAAAAAAAACTCAAATGCAAGTCCCTTAGAAATTGACAACCATAATATTTTAAGTCAGCACAACTTTTTTTTTGGTCAAGTCATCCGTATTACGTAAAGCTCCTCGAAAATACCTATGGTAATTCGAATTTGTAAAAAATTGTCAAGTCTACCATGTTAATCTTCTATCTACACAGGGAACTATTAACAGAGCTGTCTGATTAGATGGCAGGATATAAATTGTTATTTGGATTAGATTAAATTGGCACGAATAGCTTTACGTAGAAGCTGAACTTGGTTAGTATATTTCTCACAAAACATGACAAAACTAGAGATTGCTTGTAACGCTGTTTTAATTAAAGAACTGATTTTGTATACGTTTCATTTACATTTATTTATTCCAATATTCCGCGAGACGAGACAGAGAAATGGCTAAAGAAAACGAGACGAGACAGAGCTCTCGTAATGTACAATATACAGTACATCTTTAAGAGACAAGACACTCTTTTGGACAAAACATTTTCGAGACGAGACAGCCTAAACCTCGTCTCGTGGGCAACACTACACAGGACCATTCTATACCCATACATCGAAGAGTATCAACACTAAGACATGATAAGAAACAAACAAGTATTGTAAAACAGACTGAAGTGCTCTTAAAGTTGAATTCTATGGGATCTCAAAATTTCTAATATTTTTATTACATGAGAGGGACACTTAGAATAATTTAATTGTCCCATTGTCCTGTAGATGAATGATTTTGCTTACCGCCTTGTAGCCAAAGGGTCTCGTGTTTGAGCTCCGGTGGAGATGCGAGGGATTCGGAGTCTACTTAAACTTTAGGTCCACCTTAGAACATCATTTGCAGCCGATTAAGTTCACTGGCAAACTACTATCGGTCAGGGATCTTGCCCAGATCTGCGGATCGTAGGGCTGCCAACAGGTAAAACACCCATCATCATAATCATTATCAACACAATAATTTTTGTTTGAATAGTTATGTTTAGTTCACCTCGTGTGTTGGTTCATTTACGTCATACGTCCGCCATTCAGATCATTATTCTGATGCTCTCTACGCTCCGTCATTTGTGTCTTAATTGTGTTAATATTCTGTACATAAATGCATTGGTGTTATTATCGTCGTCTTCCATTCATCGTAGTTTGTTCTCACCTTAAAACCCCAATACATATTTGAAACTAACTCGTAGTGTTTTGGGGCTCTCCAATTTAACTTGTAGTATATTACGGTTGTTTAGTTACCTAGATCGAAAGTGTTGAGCAGAAATAGAAAATCTCAATGAATGAGGATCCCGATCCCTAATTGACAAATAGAAAAGTTACTAAAATGTGACGTAAGTCGTGGCGGCAACTTAGTTCGTGCTTTTAGGTTCAGAGAACCCACTTCTGACACTCTCTACGGTTTTGATCTAACATTTTTTTAATGACTGGCAGTTTAGTCCAGTCGGTAAGACACTGGAGTTCTAACTGAAAACTCCGTGTTCAAATCTCACTTCAGACGTCTCTTGTTTCCTTTTTCTTTCAGTGTCCCTGAAAACTGAATGATAGCTATTTTTTATTAGTCAAGTTACTAGAAATTTCTAGGCATCCATGGTTGCCTAGCTTCCTTCAGGAATGTTTAGGAAATATATTTACAGTGATGAAACCAGGCCTTGAACAACTTGCTTACCGTATCGATCCCCTCTCCTTGCCTGCCAAGAGCCAAATATGCCTAAATGCCTTCGTAAATCGTGTTATTCCGCTTATGTTGTAATCTTTTAAAATGTTATACCTACAATCTGTTTATATTAATCCAACCTGCAAATTAAGTCCTGTATGAATGTCCCAACTCTTTGCTGTGGCGTCAGCTGAACCAGTAATGATTAGGTCTGTAGTATCTTCAAATTCTTCGAAATCAGACAAGATGTCTTCTCCAGAGACGACAATGATTGAATATACTCCTCTTGTATGACCCTAAAAGACACATATTGAATCAGTGAACGGAAAATTTCAAGTATCGACCTAACCTAAACGAACGAGGAAATAGCATATTGGTTGTGTTAAAAACAAAGAGAGAATTGGACGACAAATATTAAGACGAAAAAAGCTTACTAAAGTCAAAGCAATGATTAAACAACTTCTGAATCTCGGTTCAGTCGAAAAAAAAAAAAAAAAAAAACAGTGGTTCTGGTGTTGGATAGTGACGAAACTTTCACAAACTAGAGAAACAGTCAAGATTTACATATGTGAGTGCAAGGTTTCGAACAACTTTCACACGTAAAGAGGTTTGTATAAAGAATTTCACTTGTAAGTCGGGAAGCTTGAACGTTTTTGAATAAATAACTGGACATTTAAGTTTCAAAATACATTTGATCACACTGCATAACTGAAATACACATTAATCGTCTGTATCAGAATACAAGATCAACAGAAAACGAGTAAATGCATAGTGTGTCCAGGCTAGTGTTGTAAATAAAAAAAAATCTTTCGTTTTTTTTTCTAAAACTTTCCATTTTATTGAGAAAAAAACCCAAACAAAACCAATGAGCCTTCGTTTTATTTTGACACTATCGTTTTTCTTAGAACAGCAATTTATAATACTACCTACGTCTCTTTAAGCAATAAATACTTTTATATAGGTAATTAAGAAGAAATAGAACATAAATTAAATTCTAGATTACAAATACTTTTTGGTATATGTTAGATTTTCTGGATTGCCCAGTTCTCAGTGTTGCCAACCTTTTAAAAAATCATTTTGAAAAACACTTCTTCCATAACGCATCTGCCCCAAACTTAGCGTAAACTTCATTCAACACAATAGAAGAAAGATTTGGGTGTCCCCGACATCAAACACCTCAGTTATCAGTGTTGCCAGCCTATTTTAAAATTCAACTTATAAAAATGCCTTTATTAATACAAATGTACACGTGTGCATTGATTTACACTAAATTTGACATACATGTTCATTAGGTACTGGGACAGGTCATACAGGCACTTCAGGTACCGTAGTTTGTCAGGGTTGCCAAACGATTAAAAAATCTAGATTCCATATTTGTTAGCGATGGACGTATAAGAATTGATTTACACCAAATTGGACATGTGCATTAGGTACTCGACAGGGACAGTTCATGTGAATACTTCCAGGGCCGCAGTTGTTAGTGTTGTCATAATTTTAGAAAATAAAAATTTTAATTGCTTCCATATCGTTGAATATAATAAGACCAAACTTTGTATTTACGTACTGGGACGCGTCATAAAGGTACTTCAGGTCCCACAATTGACAGTGTTGCCAATCAATTTTGAAAAATAAATATTTACTACTTGCATTCAGTTCGACGTATCCGCACGAAGGTTTGAGTATACATATTCGACATAATCGAAACATACTGTGGTTGTTCTCTGTACCAAAGCACCTAGTTGTCAGTGTTGCCCCCCCTTTTTAAAAATTTTTTTCCACCCCCCCCCCCCCATACTGTTACGTGCCGATAGCTATTCCTATACTTTCAAAAAAAGCGGGTGGGTGGGAACCGTGGGAGGTGGCTACGTTATGATGATACGCTTTGAAATAATAGTTCTTAGAACCTTATTGCAACAGACGCATTAAAATAAACCTATACCAGGTGCATAAATATGAAACCGGAATTTATGTACAGAAAAGACACAGTGATTGGATGACAATGCTAAGAACAATTTTATTCGAAGTATTGGCCATCGCTTCCGATACATTTCTGCCATCGTTCCGGCAATGTGTGGGTGCCAGACCAAAAAAACTGTGCCTCTTGTGCTGCAAACCAGTCATCAAGCCTTTTTCGTACATTTTTGTAAGATGTAAAGCGTTGGTCAGCAAGTGCGTGTCCCATGGGTGCAAATAAGTGAAAATCGGAAGGAGCCAAGTCTGGTGAGTAAGCCGCATGCGGAAGGATTTCCCAGTCAAACGTCGTAATCGTTTCCTTGACCGGTTTTGCTGTGTGGGAGGGTGCATTATCGTGAAGCACAATCACTTTATGTTGTCTTTGGTCATATTCTGGTCGTTTTTCACGCAAAGCTTGATGCAAATCGATCATTTGTTGTCGGTAACGTTGGGTATTAACGGTTTCGCCAGGTTTCAGCAGTTCATAATAGATCACTCCTTTCTGATCCCACCAAACACAAAGCATTGTCTTCCGTCCATAGCGATTTGGTCTTGCAGTCGATGTCGCCGGTTCTCCTGGAGTTACCCATGATCTTTTACGCTTAGGATTCTCGAAATAGATCCACTTTTCGTCACCAGTCACAATTCGATGGAGAAATGATCTCCTTTTGTACCTGGCGAGCAGAATTTCGCAAGTGGTTTTTCGGTTTTCCTGCTCTCGTTCAGTCAATGCATGTGGAACACATTTTCCCACCTTCTGAATCTTGTCCATGCCTTTTAAACGTATGGAAACTGCTTCTCGTGTCACATTTAATTGATCCGCGAGTTGTTGCGTTGGAGCGTCATCCTCATCCAACAAAGCTTGGAATTCGCTGTCTGTAAACCTTTTTGGTGGTCTTCCATGTTCTTCGTTTCTCACATCAAAATCGCCACTTTCATTTTTTTTAATCCAGTCATATAGCACTGTGACTTACCAAGAGCATGGTCACCGTAAGCTTCGACAAGCATGCGATATGATTCTGCAGCAGTATTCTTCAAATGGTAACAAGAAATCAATGCTCCGCACATTGTAGTTTGTAGGTACAAATTGCACCATGTTCAACGCTATTAAACACTACACTATGACATGAAACTTATCCGGTTGTGAGTTGCAAATCGTTATCAGCAGTCAAAACAAGCAAGTGGCGCCAAGGACGCAGTTTTACGGTAACCACAGTGACAGCTAACGCCGTCTACGCACAAATTCCGGTTTCATATTTACACACCTGGTATGTAGTTGCTTGTTTACAAGAGTATTCATTACGTGTTTATACAACTCAATTTAAATATGAGAATAACATAATTTTTTTTTTGTTTCACTGCCTTTATCTGTATATATTGTCACAGTATGGGGCGAACTTTGGAGCCCGAAGCATGAGGGAGAAATGCCTAGTTCTTTGATAGTGAAACACAATGGTCGCGGTGGCTCAACTTGTAGAGTTCTCACCTCTGGCACTAGCGGTCGTCGGATCGATCTCTGCTCACGCAATGTGGGCTTTGTGGTGGGCAAACACCGTGTGCGTTGGTTTTCTTGAGGTTCTCCCATTTCCTCCGACTTTCGTCATTTCACCAATTCATCTCATCATCATCCATCCAGCCTGAGCCAAAGTTGCCTAAAGGCATTTAAAATTAAATACTAATAAAGAAAAACAATGTACTAGTAAACCCAAACATATATCTCTGCTCTTGAACAGAAGTAGGCTTTTTACCGGGATTTTGAGCTAAAGATAATTGATTTTTGCGGACAGTGATCATGATCAAATATAGATATCTTCCTTGAAGAATACGGTAATTAGACATTAACGTATTGTATATACGCGATGAGAGCATATTTCGGTAAGATTTCATAGTTTTTCAGTTTACAATAAAGATATCTTCGAAGTTGTATTATCTCTAGGAACTTAAATTCTTCCTATAAGTCAAAATATTTCTTCAGTTCCCTGGAGGCTTATTAGTATTTTAATACAAACTATACCAAATAACTTAAGTCCATATATCTTTAGTTAATTCCTTATGTTTGTCAGGGTGAAGATATAGGAAGTATAGCAACGTGGCAGTGAATGCATAAATAATCCCATCATTTGCCTCGTAAGGCTGCAGGAAAACAAAGCAAAATAAATTGTGATGAATGTATGAAAGCTTAACTCCAATCATGCTGATTACATTGATTATCTGCAGCGTAAAGCATTAAATCACTTGCTATGTGAAGAAACACACGATATTTTAAAAAAACAACAAAACTTTATAGAAGAAACTTTTTTTTTTTTTTTACAACACTAGTCCAGGCTCTTTAAGATCTTAAAGGGGAATGATCAAGGAATACAAATAACACAAATTATTCATAATGTTTATAAATCTTACTAAATCCAGAACATGATTTTGGGTGAATTCAGACAAATAATTTTATGATTGTCTACAGAAATTCAGATAATTTCGGACGAAGCAATTGATTTATAAATAAAAGAAAAATCGATATACATATTCTAGAAAATAGTAACCTTTAGATAGTCTCAGATACAAAAGACATGAAAAAGGGAACTCTCGAAATCAAAATAATACCAAGCAAAGTTTTACTGTTTGAGTTCTTTAGAATGTTTTTTTTATAACGTCTTGTAATATCCATTTTTCTGTCTTTGCCTCCATTTTCTAGGAGGACAGAGGAAAATTAAGGAAAAGAAGAATAAATATTTTCTAGATGAGCTATGAAGGAATAACGAGGAGATAAAGGAATCTTTTTCTCCTTTCTGCCTTATTTGTCTAGAGCGAATTGGTGAAATTGAAATTTCTATAATGCAGCTGTTAATATGTTGTAAATAGATATATTTCCCACTTTATTGTTTAAGTCTTAGTCTACTACATTTCTTGTATTTCGTAGAATGTTGCCTTGTACTTCATATAAGCTAACAAGTTCTTCACATATTAATTTACCAGAGTACACAATCATCATATGCCATTTTCATATTTTTATTACCGTAGTTACAACAACCCCGACTTCCAACTTGTTATGGTATGCAGGCGTCATTTTCCACATTCACACCGCTAAGCCCAAGATAAGTGGGTAAATAATTCTCCATAGCAATAATAACCGTCACTCACTTTCTTTTAATCAAGCCGACGAAGTAGAACACGAAACATAACTTATTTCCTATTGAAAACACTGACATAACAAAATATATTTACACTTTTCACAAAGCAACTGCATGCAAATATGAAATTCATGTCGCACTTTGGGCGACAGCTGAACCTAATCATCATGTTATACTACTTCCAAAGAACTGACCACCACAATGGTGGAAGGCGATAAAATTTTGACAAGTCAAAAGGGGTAGTAAAGCACCATTGTCCGACGTAACCCTATTCACCCCAGTTTATGGCAATTATTTATTTTTCTCTCTCTCTTCTGAGCACAGTAATCTCTAAACAAGCTTGGTGCTTACCTGAAATGTTGTGAGGCAAGCAGTTTTCTTCCCCTTTCGGATGACGTTGGTATTATAGACCCAGCATTTGACGGTTGCATCTGCTGAGCTAGAGATGATGTGATCTGCCGTGAGAACAATGCGAGAGATTCTCGATAGATGACCTTCATACACGTAGACACAGGTGCAAGTTTTCATATTCCACTTCCTAATAGTACAATCAGCTGATCCAGTGACAATAAATCTGTCTCCAATAGCAACGCAAGATATGTAACTGGTATGACCACTATATTAAGAAGAAAATAAAAAGAGGAATCAATATATTTTCCCTTTTAGAAGGATAAAAATGAATCGAAATGGGTTTGTTACGTTCTATTGTTTGTTACGTTAGGTTAAGTCTATGGCTAGGAAAGATTCGTGGGAGAATTCTGAATGTGGCTGTGTAGTAGAATGGAGGGTGAAATGGACTGGCAGGGTGAGAAACAATAAAGTACTGAGGAAGATAGAAAAGAATCCTCTTGGGAGACATCGGTAGCATAAAGGAAGGGTCGGTCTCACTTGTGAAGATATGAAGATTTAGCGTGTGGTTAGGTTAGGTTAGTGTTGGCAGGTTAGTTAAATTGTTTACTTAATTATAAGTGATATTAATTAAGTATGTCTTTAAAGCTCCGCAGGAACCAACATTGATTGGAAATATATTACAATCGATACTACTTAATGTAATTCCTCCAGCAGCACATATACAACATTTAATTATTATTACTTTTATCAACAATTTTCATCCCTGTTTCGTAGAAGTCTGTTCCATTATTCAATATTCAGTTCAGGAACAGTGTTCCATACTTATGGGGAACAGACATGCTTTACTTTGAAACATACTCTACATAGTACATGAGTCTAAAGTCCAAATTTTAGGAACATATTAGTTTACATAGTTCTTCGTTATTCGCTTCCGGCTGCACGACAAACAGAAATATTGTAAAACAGTTAGTGGCATATATTTTTAAGGGAAATATTTCGATTTTAGTTCTCACAACACATAGGAGATGTGTTACATACACAGTAAGAAATAGTTGTGTTAATTCAACACAATGCGGTGTCCCAGCGTGACTACCACTTTTGTGTGTTAAATCAACACAACACACGGTGTTGATTTCAGTACTGGAAGGAAAATAAAAGTTACGGCAGTAGCTAGATTTAAACATGGGTTGCTCAGTTAGAAGTCGAGCGTCTAAATCCTCAGACGGAAAAAGTATTAGATTGAAACAATGTAGAGGATAAAAAATGTTGCTGAACCCCAAACGCACAAAGTTACTCTCAGGACTTATGCCATGATTTAATCACTTTTCCATTGGTCAAGTAGGGATCACAATCCCCACTTATTGAGAATATGTTCTATTTCTATGAAAGCAAGCGCAGCATTTCACATGTTGTTACGTTAAGAAAGCAGTAATGCTACTCAAGTGTTTGGCTGTCACCATCTTGCTTGCTTTCATAGAAATAACATGTTCTCAATGAATGGGAATTCTGGTTCTCAATGGACAAATAGGAAGTGATTAAACCATGGGATAAGTCGTGCAAGTAACTTAGTTTGCTTTGGGGGTTCAGCAACATATATTTGATCCCATACACTGTTTAAATCTATAGTTTAGTCGTTTAATTCAAATGTTGTTCACTAAATATCGTTTGCAACTAGTGATTTTTTCTGTCTGGCGATTTAGCCAAGTCGGTAAGACGCTCGACTTCTAACTAAACAACCCATGTTCAAATCTCACTGCAGCTGAAACATTTTTTTCACAGTACCAAAATCTACACCGTGTGTTGTGTTGATTTAACACACAAAAGTGGTAGTCACGCTGGGACACCGCATTGTGTTGAATTAACACAGCTATTTTTTTGCAGTGTAGGTGATTACTAACAACAAGGAGTTTACTAACTTTGTTACCTTACCAGCTAATGAAGTCCCACAAATATTCTTTGATCGACCCACAATTTTATTATACAATTTACGCATATATTACTTTGTAGTATCAAGTATTGAAATTACTTCGTGACTAACCTTAAAATTCCAATACACTCTAATTCTTCAGTTTTGGTTGACCACATTCTAGCCGTGTTGTCATCCGCACCCGTAACTAAAAGGGATTCATCTTCGCTAACAGCCATACAGTTGATGCCTCCTTCATGTTCCTCCACCGAAAGGAGCATAAAATCTTTTCCTGATGGATCTCGCTGAGAAGGACCGTTACCCATAACGTGATGATTAATTTAACTAGAAAATCTGCAATGCCAAATCAGTAAAAAAAAAAAAAGGAAGTGATTACGGTTTAATTATCATTAATACGCATTAATTACTAAAACAAATATACTAAGAAACAGTGTAATTTATGGAAATCAGGGTTTCGTTTCCATTAGTTAAATTTCTGCTATTGTAACCCACAAGTTCAATGGAATAGCAATCGTAAAGGACTATTAACCCACACGGTCATTATAAATATGATTTCTCTGTGTGGAAGGTTAGTCTCCTCTGGCTCTGAGCCCTATATTTCATCTCATGTAGGTTCTTCATATCTCTGACTATTTTCACTAGAATATTAATTTCATTTCGCTCCTTTTTGGTACACGAAGAGTCGTCTAAATATTGTTCAATAAATCATTAATAAACATAACACACAATGTGGTTAAATTATACACTGCAAGCAAAATTAAAAGCACCATGGAATAAGAACCTGTTACGATTACTATTTGTAATTGCATATGATTATGAATGATTGATCACTCATATCAACTTGTAATCAGTTGGTCCAGGGTTCTAACGCCGGTGAAAACACGAGTTTTTCTGAGTCCAATTAAAGCTGTAGATCAATACCTAAGACGTTAACATAGCCCCATACGAAGTAGGCAATAGTGACAACCACCATTCAGAAAACTTTGGTCACAAACTTGCCTCCCCAAAATTACACAACTAGCTGTCTCTCCGTGTATAATTGTACGTACATAAGGGTTACTTAAGCATATTATGAATCGAAAGCCAAGACTATTTTTGTTTCCTAGATTACATTGACCACGCATTTGTTGTTTTTCGTGTTGCTGAAATAATGTACCGTTAATGTTTATATGCTGACGAAATTCTTAAATTCAGTTTATATTTCAAGACAAAACTAGAGTACTTGTCTTTCACTTTCAGCGCTGTCTCTAAACCCACGTAATTATGGTAGATGTAGAATTCTCCATAGCAATGGGTTAATATATAAAGTATATCTATCTGTTTGCAGTCATCGTGGCCTATATATCTGGGAAAGAGGTTTACCTAGATTATGGTACACAATAAGGATTATGCAAAATGATTACGCTAAAATAAATAATTTTAACTACGTACCAATATTTATTTTTGAATGTAGACTTTTTTTTCATATAAGATACACCTTCTTAAGTTTCTTATACTCACATAACTAGCCCCCGTAGTTTCGATGGTAGCATCGTGGAATTCAGATCGGCAATGGGTAGGTACGTGGGTTCGAACCCCGAGGCGGGCCATTCTGACTGAGGTTTTCTAGGGTTTACCTCACAAGGGAGGGTCACGATATGTTGTCGCTGAGTTCCTAATCAAACATTGTGCGTCTGATAGAGGGTGTTGAGATATGGAGATTACCAAATTTTAAGGTGCGAGGGACAGTGGGGGGGGGCGAAACCTCGAAATTCACAGAAATTAAATAAAGGATATATCCACAGTATTTCAGAATAACGGATGGAACTTTCGGGAAGTGATTTCTGACATCAAAACAAGTATAAAAGGTCACCAGGTCCTTTGAACATTGGTGAAATGTCGCTTAGTTTTGGAAATACAGGGGGGAGGTCTGGCGGAATCACTGCTCACCACACATGCTGACATAAAAATAAGCACACGTACACAATAATTATAATAGGTCAGCACGAAATTGTTATTCTAACATATATATCGCACTCCCAATGCAAGAGCGTCGTAGGGCCTAACTCAAAACTAACTTTGTAGAACAATTGAAGATGTTGCAGTGTTTTACTAGTACATGTTGAAAACTGTTGGGTGGCATAACGAATAATCAGCCATCTACTGAACTTTTAAGGAGATAAAAGTATGGCTTTCTTGCACGTGTTAGAATACGAAAAGAGAAAGCCAGAAATGGTTATCTCAATATCCATTCCTCTTTAGATCAAGCTCTCTTGCATTGGGAGTGCAATAGTTCACACATGGTAACAAAAGAAACAATTTTAAATTACAGCAATGATATGAGTTAAGTCACTGCTTTCATTTTTTAACTTTTAATCACAAATATGAAATCAACAAACTTAAAATTATATTTGGTTCGCGGACTCTCACACAAGCAGAACTGTCACTGTGATTGACATAGATTAGAAACCACTGTTCTACATAACTGCGTAAGAATCTACCACACTTGTTACTATTTGATTTGCTTATTTTGTTATTTGTTTATATTCAGGGATTGTTTTGTTAGTTTTTTTTTATGTAAGCTGTTTTAATACTAAGCTCAACGCATATAGGCTAACATTACATTAGCTGATACAACGATTTAGTCGGGCTGAGACTGAGATGCCTAAAGGTCATAAATAAATGTAACCAGTTAAAGTCCGTCACCGGAAAAAAGGCGATCTTTTCGATTGAAAGTGAATGGGATAACACGTAGTAGGCTGAAACTATGTAATGAATTTTTGGGGTCCACCATTTTGAATCCAAGATGCCGTCTTTGGAGACGTTTTGTAATATTTTTGTAACCTACTAGTGATAATGTACCACCATACAAAATTTCATTTTCTATCCAGCCATTTAGGCCGTGTTTACTATACAACAATGGGTTTGGCGGTCATTTTGGATCCAAGATGGCGACTTTTCAAAATTTTGTAATATTTTTGTTATAATGTAGATTGCTTTTTGTATCTTTAAATTCCGGAGGACCATGTACATAAATAACTCTGGTATGCTGTTGGAGTGCTGGTTCAATCACTAAGATGAGTAGATGCTAAAACTGTTACTTACTGTCTGCAGGAATGTTGTAGAACAAAACATTACTTGACTGCAACATATTTAATGATACACAACACTTACATAATAGTTTATACAGTAATGATAAATATGATATACTGATTCTGATCAAAGTTTGTTACTGAACAGCCCACTGCTCTTGAGAAAATATTGAAAATAGTTAAACACTTAACAATGTCTGTCTTACTTGCACTGTCCCTCTGTAATCACCTTTTTGCGCGCGCGCCTAGTCTCTCTCTCACTGTAGCAAACCTTAACATAAAAATCCTAAAATAACAATTGACAAGCTAAAGTCGCACCAATTTTCTTAATCCACATTTGATAATACACCTTTATGCTAGATCTACTAGATCTTGCATTTGATACTAGGTCTTGCAGATTGATTTTTTAAAATCTCACAATCAGGAACGAAAATAGAACACAGTTCCAGCCACCAACTCTTGGTAGTCCTGCTGTACAGGTGTCCATTTAATATACTGTAATTGTAACGGAACAGAATTGCACACTGAAGTGCAGTTGCAAAGCATTAATATTTACTGTGAGTGTGTTGAACAATTGAAGCTTACTGGAAAAGAAGGGGAATTGTGCATGAAAACTGATTTCTCGTAAAACTCATTTTAAAGTCCAATTGCCATATACTTCATATTTTTAAAACTACTATAACTTGGTGATATTTTGGGCTTTTGGGTTAGCTGTCATTCTGTTGTACTTGTTATGAGTGCAAACTCATTTTTTTAAAGTGCACCTTCCCCCCTCTTTCAATTCTGATTACTTTAATGTCAAAGGTTTTACCAGGTGTATGCATAAGTTTTTGCCGGTTTTTGTGGTAAACAAAACACGTAATTTTCAAGGGAAATTAATTTTCTTTTATTCAAAATATTGGCCATCGGCTTCTATGCATTTCGCCCATCTTTCAGGTAATTGATGCATACCATGCCAGAAAAACTGCTTGTCTTTTGCGGCAAACCATTCGTCGAGCCATTTTCCAATGTCTTCGAAATTGCTGAAGTGCTGCTCTGCGAGCGCGTGCCCCATTGATGCGAAGAGATGATAGTCAGATGGCGTCAGGTCTGGGGAGTACGGCGGGTGCGGAAGGATGTCCCATCCAAGCGATTTCAAGGTGTCTTTCACTGGTTTTGCTGTGTGAGGCGTCGCATTGTCGAGTAACACAATCACTTTCCCATGTCTTCGGGCCCATTCCGGTCGTCTTTCGATCAATGCGTGATTTAAATTAATCATTTGTTGGCGATAGCGTTGTGCATTAACGGTTTCGCCGGGCTTCAAGAGTTCATAATACACAATACCGCTCTGGTCCCACCAGACACAAAGCATGGTCTTCTTGCCGAAGCGATTTGGCCTTAGTGTTGAAGGACCGGCTTCGCCAGGTGAAAGCCACGATTTTTTCCGCTTTGGGTTTTCAAAATAAATCCATTTTTCGTCACCCGTCACAATTCGATACAAAAAGGATTTTCTTTCGTGGCGTTGAAGCAGCATTTCACAAGTGACTTTGCGATTTTCCATTTGACGTTCATTCAAATCGTGTGGGACCCATTTGCCCAGTTTATTGATCTTCCCCATTGTTCGTAAACGTCTGCTGATTGTTTCTTGTGACACATTTAATGCTTTTGCCAATTGCTGTTGAGTTTGAGTTGGTTCATCCTCCAATAACACCTGCAATTGTTCGTTTTCGCACTTTTGTGGTCTACCAAAGCGCGCACTGTCTTTCACATTGAAATCACCACTTTTAAATTGTCGAAACCATGTCTCACATGTTCTAATCGATGGAGCGTGTTCACCATATGTTTCTACCAGCACACGATGACTTTCAATAGCCTTTTTCTTTTGATTAAATAAGAAAAGCAATGCGTGCCGCAAATGTTCTTTTTCAGGCACAAACTTCGACATGATCACTGAACGATAAAACAAAGACGCTAGTGTTTGGCGGACTCAACTTGTGTGTGTTTGTAGTTTAATGTCAGACGAACAAAATGACGTATGTGTCAAATGAATACGCTGCGTACTTTTCGCTGGCGCCATCTCTTAGGTAAACCAGAAACTACTTATGCATACACCTGGTACTTCACACAAAATATAACATAATATACAGCATACTCGCTTAAAATAAAAAGAAAATAGTTAATGGCAAGGAATTTGCTTTAAATAAACATTATCGCAATTGCTGTTTCTAAATTGATTTTTATCTTTTTCACATTCAAGTTATCCAGCTCTTCGATGTTTCGTAAAAGAACATAATGTTCTATATATTGCATGAATCATAGATAAAAAATTAATTCTGAACACGCATGCAGTATTTTCGTGCGAAGGTTGGTGAAAAATGACATCGCTTATTTAACGTGACAGCTTGTTTCCTTTGAGAGTTCTGAGGGTTGTAAACAACAGTCATCGAATTACTTGTATTACGCGCAGAGTTAAAAGAAAAGAAAGCAAGAATATGTGAATATCCTTAAATAAAAGACCTTGAGTGAAGGAAATGACACAAAAACTGGAAGAAATTTGTTTTTGATCATATAATGAAAGTGCTTGATTTGTATAAAGCGAAATGATTGTCATTTTATTCAGGCTACATTAAATTAAAAGTAGATATAACAGAAAATGATTGAAGTTTGACAACTTTATGTTTAAACAAATTCCAATATTTATGTTCCAACTTAACAAGATACATTTACCTTTATATAAATGGTCGTTGAGATGGGGACTTTTCATTGAAGAGTGAGCAGCAGTTGAGAAGTTTCCAGCAAGTCGGACACCTACTTTCTGGATTTTTTAAAATATATAAATACCATGAAACTTCTAGATTTTAAAAAAAGTTTCCTGTAATCAATATTTAAGTATGAAGTCTACTTTGTCATTAAAGTTAGTGTAAAGCTAGATGGTATCAACTATGTTCGTATATGGTTAATGTAAGTTTTCTTTTGTAACACGAAATTGTAAATGCCGCTCCTACAAATTCAAGCCTAGAGCATTACAAACTTGCAGAGGAGATAGCTCATAACCGTGCCGATTTTATATTTTCTTTTTTGTTCATTTTTTAAATCGCTGGATTGTTGAAGTGAATGTCCAAACCTTTCTTTAACAATGACACTCTTTCAACAATAACGAAAAAATAAAATAAAAATCGGTAAGGAACTCTGGATGACTTCTTTGGTTCACATTCCGTTCAGTTCGATCACCGTGAGATCGTCTGAGACCACCGTCTGTCCAAGAGTTGGAGACAGGCCGTTGCTGCTAATGTCGATTATTTTTCATTTTCCAGGTATTTATTACTTCATGTTGTCGCGTTTCTCTTTGTAGGATCAAAATCCGACAGAGCTTAATTGGTTGCCTTATCTGGAGGAGTCATCCATGCCATATTCAAAGAAGACACTGTATCACCTATTCGCTTCGTTCAAAATTTGTCTTCAAAGTACAAAAATATTGTAAAACTTTGGGAAACTTCATTTTTATATGGGCCAATCTAGTAACTTTGGACTTCGGCCAGTCACGATTCGCCTGTAGCTGTTAAAATCAACACCCATGCCCCTGCCGGGACTCGAACCCGGGACCTTCGAGCCGATGGCCTACCGCCGCAGACCGCTCGGCCACTCGGCTGGCACAAAAATACTGTGTTTTGAAAAAAAATACAATAGTTCACATCTTAATGGCATATCATATGCGATACTTTTCTCTTTAGTTTGATATCTGTCGTAAGCATACATAGTCGAGAAAGAAGGCGCTACTGAAAAAAGACCTTATAAAATTGGTATTTATTGTATAGTAAAATAGACTAAACTTGATCAAAAATGTAAAAAATCTCGGAATTATGTTGAAAACATTAAATCAGACAAAACACAATTCTGGACACTACAGACCATTGACTACATTTTGACATTATTAGCAATATATTTTTAATTTCAGCCTATTGTAGGTCCAAATTCAATGTCTTATAGGGATCCATTTTTTGTGCATTCAGAATCTAATAAATAAGGCAAAATTGTTTTTCAGTAAAGCTTGTTATGTGAAATAAAGAACAAAAGAGACAAGAAATAAAAATAATTGAGTATTTGTCTTTTTAGTTCCAATATTACGGTTAAAATTTCTGGTCTATTAAAATTCCATTATCAAATACTCTGTCAAAGAGCTTCAAGAGATTACACATCATAATAATACTCTGTGAAATTCTTATTTTATTTGGTTAAGATAAGCTCGCGAAGCAGGCATATTGATTAAATTAGTAGCTGCAACAAAATGAGTTTTCTATTCCTTGGCTTGAGATTGGATTTCCCCATGGAATCTTCTTTAGTTTCCACCTCCAGTTCTTCCGCTGAACTTAATTTTATTATCAACAACATTCTTATGTAACAGCGCTACATTGTAATATCTTCAATCAACTACATCACCCTGGAGACTAAGGGGGAAAATAAAATAATAGCAATTTAAAGGAGGTAATCAGACTGGGAGTTTGGAAGATGTATGTTAAAGACAATAATAAATCTTCTTAATTATATAATTTTCTGTTTTCTTTGAGTAAAACGAGAGAACTTAATAAACTATAATGGAGTGCTTCAGTGATCCTTCTTGCGCTGGGAGCGTTAGAAATATAAAATTGCTAAATATATCGCGCTACTCCATTTGTATACTGTTCCCAAAACAAAATTGAGAAGCTGGTGGAAAAAAACAAAATAAATAAAAGAAAACATGCTTTATATTCAATGGCGGCGAGTGGTTGCATTATTTGGGGTGATGCACTATAAATTTGGATTACCATAAATTTGGGTAGTTGATCCATCACTCCTGTTTCTTCCATTCCTTCGCTACCAGATAAGAGGCAAGGAAATTAGAGAAGTGTGTTGCTAACTTCATAACCACATAGTCAGTCATTATTATTCTATGCACCATTTGAATATCCTATTGAACTGTGTATTTTCGGTGCTGTAATACTCTGCACCATATTTATATCTGGCATTAAACTTTCTAGTTTCGTAACTTTTTCTTCATTAGTGACTGTCAGGCTGAGGCCGAGTGGATACAAATTCCTAAATTATAGCTAAATTCTATTACATATTACATTCATGGTTTGAATACTGTTGCGAAATTTATGTAGTCCCAATGTCCAAACACCTTCAAACTCACTCAATGCAAGGTATGTAAATAACAGATAAAGCATTTACATTGGCTCAATGGTGTATGACGCAACTGGCAGATTCTGTCGTTAAGCAAAGAGTATCCGTTTAGAGAAATCTGTCTGTATTGTAGCATTGGAAATCGCCAGCTGGGTAACGACAACCGCAGCCAATCAGGGCAAGTCATGCTATCACAGTGTCTCTCTCGGCAGGGGAACTGAATTGAATTTATTTTAAGGCCTTTAGGCAACTATGGCTCAGGCCGTATGGATGATGATGGGATGAATTGGTGGAATGAAGAAAGTGGGAGGAAACCCACGCACACGGTGTTTGTCCACCACAAAGCCCACATAGCATGAGCAGGGATCGATCCGACGACCCCTAGCACCAGAGGTGAGCGCTCTACCAACTGAGCCACCGTGGCCCTTCTCGACAGGGAAATTAGCAGTCACGTAGAGGGGTTCATTGCTAACAAGTGAACAAAATTGTTTTCTCATATACATACTTTGCATTGTGTTGATGACGTAAGTTAAAAGATTTTGCAGGAAGCTTTATACTTACCTAAAATCTACGGTAAGGAGTTAACTTAATTCTGAAAGGATTTACTACATCATGTTTCAAAAATGAACAAGAATAATTCAAGTT
This sequence comes from Lepisma saccharinum, assembly GCA_022664845.1. NCBI lineage: Eukaryota > Metazoa > Arthropoda > Insecta > Zygentoma > Lepismatidae > Lepisma > Lepisma saccharinum. The sequence continues at coordinate 22,323 of JAGDQP010013008.1, read as the reverse complement.
GTGATGTTGCACTTTGTTGTAATTATGTACGTACATAAAACAGAAGGTTTCCAAATAATAATAATAATAATAATAATAATAATAATAATAATAATAATAA
>JAGDQP010013008.1:0-22213 GCA_022664845.1 Lepisma saccharinum | reverse complement strand
AATAATAATAATAATAATAATAATAATAATAATAATAATAATAATAATAATAATAATAATAATAATAATAATAATAATAATAAAATGAAAAGAAATCAACAACAGTGGATTTCTCGGTGCAAGCGGGCTGACAAAATTAATATAAATAATGCTCATATTTGTTCGAAGCACTTCTTGCCAGGTGATTATGAGAGAGACCTAAAAAGTTAATTACTTGGCACACCTCCAAAGAAGATACTTCATGCAGATGTTATTCCATCCCAAGAAATTCCACATTGGCAATGTGAAAATGAAACTTCATCTGGGGAAAGTGACGTTAGAATATGCAATAATTTTCTAAATCAAATATTTAAATATATTTTATAAGCTTTAAAGATTTTTCCTTAGCTTTTCAGGAGTCCGAGGGATGACGTCCCTCGGTGAGCATCATTCTGGGAAAGGAATGTGGGATCTTTGTGAAGATAGGCGTGCATCTCGACATTCGTCTCTCGGGATGGAACTATAGTTGTCATTTCGAAATTAGATCCAGGTGCTCTTTGAAATCATGTTCAGTACATTATTTCGGATCTGATTTCGAAGGTCTAAAGCGTTAAGTACTTAAATTGAATTTATTATTTTAAGATAGAAGAGATATGAGTCCCATAATGATTTACCTGCTATAAAATATGAAACCATGTTATTTAATATTACTACGTTGATTCCTTTAAACGAAGTAGGCCTAATAGGCATTGTATTTGCATATGAAATTTGTTATTGTTCTAAAGGAATTTTTTCAGTTCTTCTACTATTACTATTACTGTTTCCACTTGGATTACTTAACTTCAAAGTATTCATTCATTAAATTATTAAGTGGCAGGTACGAATAAGGATAAACATGCCTGTATTACTAACAAAATATCCGCCATATTTATTGTAATCAATTTCAACCTGCTTTTACTTTTCGTTCGATAGTAACAAAACACAATCGTAGAGCGTACCTAGCCTGGTTTAGACCACATATGAAAGCGGGCAATCTCAGTACGCGTTGACACGACTCAGCTTGATTCAGTCTACTTATGTTCACGCAGAATTTCTCGAGTCGACCCGGAGTCGAGTCAAGGCCTGTGTGAAAACGCCGTTATAGTTCAAGGAGTTCTGCACCTGCGCGAGAATATGCAACGCCTTGTTTCCATGAGCTTCCCTTACACGCTAGTAATTTGGCGTGTCCGCCATATTTATTGTAATCGATTTAAACCTACTTTTACTTTTATATAGTAACAAAACACAATGGTAGGGCGTACATAGCACGATTTATCATGCATATTGAAATGGGCCAATCCCGGCACGCGTTGACATGACTCAGCTTGATTCAATCCACTTCTGTCACACAGAGGTTCCAGAGTTAACCCGGGTCAACACTGGTAAGGGCGCCTGTGTGAAAACGCTATAACAATGTTCGGAATCATCTAATTTGTTTGTATTTTCCATATCCAAGCACATTACGTAATGATGGATAAATAAACATTGAAAGCGTCACAGCGACAGAAATCGTATAGTTTTCATTATACATTATACAAGCTTTGGTCTAATGGCTTACCTTGGCAGCAACGGACATGTATGACCGTGGAGGAAAAACTTAACAGGAGACCCGTTTTGCATTGAAACATAACATGGGAATCAGTTAACAAGGCTACTATCCTTGCTTTTTATTTTCTCATTGAACGTCATGCGTATTATAGCATGCCTAAAACAGTTTAGACTTCACTAGGTCATGAAATATGGTAATATTTGAGATTTGCCTATCATATAACCGGGAAATTTGAAAATGCTTATCGAATTCGACTTACAAGCTAGAACCAAACCTGTCATGCCACGCGAAGTACAGTGTACCGATTTTGTTTGGTGTTGCGTTCCCCTGACACTAGGAGCGCTACTGTTACTCATATTTCCCTGTCAGTTTCCTGCAAACTCCGACAACTTACGTCATCACCGGAATTCAAAAAGTGTTCACTGTTGTCCGGCACGGACCCGTCTGCACCATGGAGGAATTAAAATAGAAGGAGACGCCCAAACGTACCCCTACTTCGAAAATAAATTGAAGCCGAAAATGGCCGCCGCCCCGGTTGTATGTATCACGGTCCGCCATATTGCGTATGGAATAAAATTGAAGTATTTCATTCACAGACATGCAAATAATCAGATCATTCTTTGTGCTTTTCTGTGATTTTTAAATGGTAATGAGTTGTGTCGCTTTTGGATGCATAAACAGATACAATAAGAAGGGTCCCAATGTCACATTTCACAGGTGAGTGTTAGAGAAAACTTCTGTCGAAATATAAAATTTTAATATAAATTAATGGCATGGAGACAATTAAAAGTGTTTTTCTATGCTTTTCATTATGACGTCAATATGTTAATTCGAGAATTTAAAGAGAAGGATTACTGTTCTAATTTTTCTCATAGATTTTAAGTAATTACAACAAAACTGACTGAAGGAAATGTCAGTAGTGTTCATTATATTTCATACACTTTGGGGAATTGTTTTTCGTTATGCAGCTTTCGATGTTCACTGGAAGTTTTGGTTACTCTTTATGTTGAACTATACAATATTTTATAAACACTGACAAATTATCTGTATATATTTGTATTCTTTAACCATAATACCAATCCTTCACGTGTAAATTAAATGTGATTACAATTCAATAATGTTATTTATAGGGTGACCGTATCAATGTTTGACCAAATAAGGAAAATTTCAACTCTAAGCAAGAACTGACGTTTATATAATAGAAAAAAAGATACGAAACAAACCCTAAGACCAAAGTCAAAGAAAAAGCAGCTCGCATTTATTTCATTTAACACGACAACAGACAAATATATTGCTGAGGGTGTAGTTGCAACGGTAGTTGACTAGTTGTAGTAGCCAATTGTGAACTACGGTTGTTGCAGTGTAGATCATTGATTCTGTTTACTGTAGGTTGTTCCTTGAACAACGAAGGAATGCAATAATTAATTATTTCACTGTACCTTCTACTCGATAAGCACGAATATCTTGTATTACTTATACTTCTGTCTTATTGTGCGCTCTGCGCTCTTCCAGATGGCCTTTACACTTTTTATTTGATTTTGGGGGTATTATTTCCTGATTGCACAGCATTTGGGGACTACACTATTAAACCTTGGCTCCAAGAGTTCGGGTTCCAAGTCTCGTTTCTAGACTAAATACAACGTATAGTAAGGATAATGCAAGTAATAAATGAAGGAAAATTTAAAAGGACTGGGAAGGCCTCTGGACAAGGTGAACCAATGGTGATTTGTCATTACATTCCTCTGGATCAGAAGTGAACAAAAAAGAGGAACATCCACGCTATGAACGGATTTTGAACTCAAAGCTGTGTCGGCCGCGTTCGCAGAAGAATTCCTTAATGAACACATCTACATATGTGGCCAGGGGCTTACGCAGTTAACGGCTACAGATGTCAATATTTTTAATATTCATCGCGGCCTATGGCCTTCACTGCTTCCCACAGTTAACAGACGTGTCAGACAAACAACGCATAGGACGTCACAATCTTCCACCGACAGTTCCAGGTCCGCCAGCATATGTAGATCCTCCTCATTATTCATTAGGCGCCATACCAGAACAGAAACGGAACATAGACCAAAATCCATCATCCTCAAACAGCAAATCAGGACGAACCACATCAGCATCACCATTGCCAAAGAAGACACATACGATTAGCGACTCAGAATCCGATAATGAATTTATGGATATCATTGACCAAACTGAACCAGCGAACACTCATCAGACAACTTCCAACTCATTTCTGTTAACCGGATATGATTCAAAATTTCAAACTCCAAAGATGCTACTAAATCAATTTCTAAAATATGTTCCTCGTCAAGCTATCTCAAGACTCATACCAACCAGAAATGGCATCATTGTACAATCTTCTGACCAACAACTCGCAACAAAATTCCGTAACAACCACAGCGGTCAGATCTTTGGGCAAACTGCAAAACTTACTCGCCTAGAGAATAAACCACTGAAACATCCATCACCCCCACGAAGATAACCCATGCTATCTGTTGTGATTCGTGGTGTGGATCAGACGATAACTGACGAGGAGGCAGAAAAAGAACTACAAGCTGAGGGTCACATACGCACTAAATGTTTACGCATCAAAACAAAGGCAGGCACTGCAAGTTATATGATTCGAGTACTCACAAATCATCAGGAGACAATCAACGACTGACTAATAACAGGCGTATACATCTACAAAAGACGTTACAGAGTTGAACCATCTCACTCTCCGCCTCCATTACCTGTCCGTTGTGAACGTTGCAAGATCTACAATTCACACCATACTTCTGCCTGTCCTAACAACCCAACCTGTGCCTACTGCATTGGACCACATAACACCAAGGACTAGTAATCTTCAACAACCCCCCAAATGTAACACCTGTGGAGAAAAGCACCCTACTTTCAGTTACAAATGTAAAAGCCGCCCAGACCCAAACCCTGATTGATAACCCTGCACTTGCTGTACCTATCCGTCTTCCCGAAAACAAACCTCCAACTACACCCGTTACATCTATGTCACAACCCATCACAGTTGCTCAGTTCCTGACTTTCATCACTGTTGCACTTCAAAACCTCTACCCCTTCCAACGTCCAGACGTACTACAACACCTGCAACACCTCCATACTAACCTCTTCGCCACCTATTCTGGTCCATATATTCATATTCATACCAACGCACTGGAAACTGAAGTTTGAACTTGACATTGACAGCTCATCACTTATCATTCACCACATCAATCATCACCATTTTCATCAGTGTACTAACAGGGCCACACCTGTCTGAACATTTAGCCCAGAGGAGCCCCTGGGCGAGAAGATTATCATGCATCTGTCCGTCTTAAATGTCTGTGATCTTGTAGTCCACATCATGCTCATTTCCTATACTGATTTTATAACCTTACACAATGATTATAAGAAAAGCTTATAATGTCATGATTATTAAAATAAAGGATAATAAAATTTTGTTAAATCTACTAGACCTACTTACTTTCCGAAACTATTCCTTTCATCCTACTGCTCTTACCCGAAATAAAGGGCATACCCCTTTGAAGGGTGCTAGTCCCCTTAAGGGTCTAGCTAAAAGAATAAAAAAAAATAAAAAAATAAGAAAAATAAAAAATAACTGATTGAAATCCCCAGCAGCAAGCTCAAACTGCTTAAAAAATAGTATTGGTGCCGCCGGCCAATCAAGCTGCTTAAAACTTATTATTGATGTTGCCGGCCGGTGTCAATGCAAAAGTATTTCCTAGAACCTTTTTGGAAATGTGTAATGCTCTTATCAGAGCAATTTACCATAAAATAAAATGGATGATCACCTCCCAACTAAGAGCCCTCTTACTTCTTCTTCTTCCTCTCTTATATAATGATGAATCTACCATTGATTAAATTGGTTTCGTTTCTTTCTTTATTCAGTTCTGGTTATATTTCTTTGTTTGTTCAGTTCTGGTTATTCTTATTCCTCTAAGGGAAATTCCACATTCACTCGTTTCGTTTGTTCACTTCTGGTTTCTCTTATTCGTCTAAGGAAAATCGACATTTAATCGTTTGTTTGCTTACTTTTGGTTATAGTTATTCGACTAAGAGAAGTCCACATTCAATTGTTTTTTTCTTCACTTCTGCTTATTCTTATTCCTTTGTCATTTGTTTTGGCTAATGTTAATGGAGTATTTTGAATCTACTGCTAACTTGCTCTCCTCTCAATGTTCGCCTATCCTCACTAATACACACATCAATGGTTTTGCATAATTCTTTGCTCATCTCATAGAGGAATGACTCGTTACACAAGTAAGGAAGGCTACACTAGCGCCATCTTGTTTTGCAATAGTTTACAATATATTTAACCCCCAAATTGAGGTCAGCTCAAACAAACATCTTGCTTAACAGCACAATATTTCAATGTTCACATGATGGGGATTTCCAAGCGGTCTTTTTCCCCAATCTTGGATGACGTCACCACGAACAACCTCAATTTTCTAACGATGTTACAGACTGAATTACGTCATCACTTTTCTCCCCCGCCAAAATTCATCCACGATCATGTACAAACGTGAGTGATGGAAATTTCCACTCTCATCTTAGATTACGTCATCATCATTTTTTCAGTCACGATCTAGTATAAACAGCCTTAGGTAACCTCCGCATCTTGCCAACTCACCACCCTTTCCTATGCTCACAAGTAATGGGAATTTCCAGGCGCCATCTTGGATTATGTCATCACTTTTCCCCCAAAATCCACCAATAATCTTTTCCCCAAATTTACCTCACAATCTTGTACAAACATGTCTTAGGTCACCTCAAACCATCCCCCAAGGTAAACAAGTCACTCAACAACCAAGCTACGTGGCTCATGACGTCATCATGGCTACCATCTTGATTTTCCGTCGTTGTTACACATGGACGTAAGAATATAATAGGACTAGTAACAAGCCAAAATTTATGGGCCGGAAGTGCGCCTTGCCGCCATGTTGAATTGACCAAAACATTGAAACTGGCCATAAGAAGTAATGTTAATAGAGCCACTTTTAATTACAAATTTTAAATATATGTGAAATAATTTAAGGTATGTGAGGGTTGCGTCTGATGAAGCCGACCAAGAGGTAAGTGTGAGGATAAACAGGTAAGCAATATTTAAATTTTTTCTTCAATAATAATAGTGAAATAATATCAGGTTTCAAGATTTGAATGGTCACTGCTCTTGAGAAGGAAGTGTATTACAATAACACTTATTTTATAATAATTAGTAGTTAAGGACAAATTTAGATAATTAAAATTTATTTGCACATTCACAATATCGTCTGCTTTCTTTCCAGGAAGTATGCGCGATCCGCCATGTTGGAATGACAAACTGTACTCTCAGCCGTCTCATTTTTATAACATTGAGTAAATTGCTTGTTACTAGTCCTATTATATTCTTACGTCCATGTTATTACACTCTTTCTACTGAGCTGTTAACTCAAAGAGTGTTGTGCCGTACCGGAAGTGTTTCCAAGTGGGCTCTCCTTAGAGAGGTGCCACGGGGAATGGTTCTGAAAAAAAATCTTGCCCCTGCATTTTACTTTCTTTCTTTCTTTAAAGTTGGAACGGGTACTGAATTAGCTCCCATTATCCAAAGAGATTATTAATAAACTGATTCTGTCAAATGTTGTTACACGACTATAAATGTAGATAACAGTTCCATCATAGATTGACACTGGGTTATAAGTTGTTTTCCTATAGTTAAATCTGGAGTTAGTGAAATTACTTCTATGATTTTGAATAACATTTTAAGTAACTTGCAAGGAGTAGAATCTGTTTCCTGAACATCGTTAAATAAGCGAATAACATCATCACTGTTTCCAAATTTCTCAAATTCACCATCGTACCAATTAACACCTTGTATATCACCAGCTGAAAATGTATCATCTTCCGAAATATTTGAACCAGATTTACTATGTTCTTCATGAATTGTTTTTTCTCTTAACGTTATAGTATCTTGAAAAGACTGTTGATTGTTGTCTAGCTTAAGTCTTTTAGTACTAGAATTCAGTTTCTTTGCTTCCTCATTCTGCAAACGTTTATAGAAGATAGAAGTAACTGTAGGTTATATCCATCGAGCTCTACGTAAACTATACTGGAGTAACTACTTAGTGTTGAATGATAGACGCCAGAGCAAATATTTAAATTCGTTTGTCCACTTCCAGTCTAATCCACTGTGGACCAAATTTTCAGTTCTAACTCAGTTTTACACGCTTGATATCGCTGTGTGGCCCGTTTTTTGATTCAAGCCTTAATTCCTGAGTTATTCATGTAAGAGTATACCGCACTGTGCATACAATAGAAAATATTGCAAATAATATTTACGCTTTTTTGCAAGAATTAAGACATAAATACAAAAACGGACCACACAGCGATATCAAGCGTAAAAAACTGAGTTAGAGTCGAAAATTTGGTCCATATTGGTTTAGACTGGAAGTGGACAAACGAGATTAAGTTTTCTCTCCGCTCCCTAGCTTCACATATTCATGAAATTTTCAATGGCTGCAGTCAGTCCAGTATCGTATTAATGGAAGTCGATGGTTATATCAGACCTGACGTCTTTGACTTATCCAAGGATGTTAGAATTAGAGGATAGGCCAAACTTCAGAACTCGAACGTACCAACATCAGGCTGCTATCTTGGTGTTCAGAGTCAGAATTCCAAAAAGTGAGAAAGATTTAAAATAAAAGTTATCAGTTGCTTAATTAATAGTAGGCCGCCTAGGGTTGCCAGATGGTTTTCAGAGAAAGAATTGACTGTCCCGAAAAACTCTTTCGGGACGCCTGTTTGTCTCGGTTTTGGTGCAGATAGTGCAACTGCAGGTAGTGAGGAAATACTGGTTAAACGCGTTTGTGGTCGTAGCACTTAAGTTGTGAGGTAAGGACGAGGAAAAGAACAAATGTTACAAGTTTCAACATTATAGCATTAAATTATACCAGACACACAGTTGCACTATTTGCACACCGGTTTTTGTTTTTCTGACTGAATTCATCCTTAGTGTTCCTGGTTGTAATACTAACGTGGAAAGGGCATTTTCCATCATAAGTGTGCAACGAAAAGAGGAACAAAATCACATCTACGTGTCAACAATTGAAGGAATAATTACTTGTACTGTATATCGAATAAGAATGAGCTATTTCAGAGTTCTGTGATTATGTAAGCCAACAGCAATATCAGGAAGCCTATACTGAGTGTCCCAGTCATATACGGAAAGACTTCAGGAGATGATTTGTAACACCAAAAAATAATATAAGATCCTATAAACATGGGTCTGATATCGCTTCGTTTTGGAGATACAGAGTTCCTTGGAGCCCAAAGTCGATGCCTAACAATAGAAAGAAAATTAATTCTCAATAAATCAGAAACGACAGACTAAATGAAAATTTCGTTTGCGGAAATTTGTTTCCATCAACATGGCATATATTAATAGGGAAAGTACGATGTCACTGGGTTATCAGTGTTCCCAATCCAGTATAAATTTAAAATTTTCAAATGTCACTACGTCCTTTTATTGGGTATTTATTTTTCTAGTGATGATAGAGAACATACATAAAGCACACACCGCAATGTTGTAAACTATTGATAATTTAATTGAATTTTATTTATGGCCTTTAGACATCTAAGGCTCAGGCCAGGAAAGGTAAGGGGAAAATGATAAGGAAAGGCGTCGTCCAGAGCCTATCGTTGAATGTGACGTACCGGCATTTTGTCTGGTGTGACTGAGGAGAAACCCTGGGAAAACCTTAGTCAGAATGGTCGGCCGCTGGGACAGCTACAGCGGCTCGGTACAACCTATGGATAAGACAAAGATTTTCGCGATTTTATAGAAACTAGGTATTTTCCTATGGTATTTCATCCATAGTTTGCAACACTGCGGTATGTAGTTTATCATCACTAGAGATTGCCAAATACTCAATAAAACGACGTAATGCCACTTGAAAATTTGAAATGGTATTTATTCCTTGTTGGCAACACTGACAACAAGTGACATTTCATTTTCATTCTTGATATCCACCATCTCGAAGGAAACAAATTTCAGCAAGCGAAATTTTCATTCAATGCGCCATTTCTGATTTATTTATAATTACTCATTTTCTTCCCATTGTTAGGCGTCGACTTTGGGCTCCAAGTTGAAACGCTGTACCTTCGAAACGAAGTGAAATCGGACCCATGTTTATAGGACCTTTTATTCTTTTTTTTTACAAATAATCACCACAAGCTTTTGCGTATATGACTGGGGCAACTTGTATATTCAACCAAATTAGTATATCGAAATTTAAATTACGTATAAACAGCGCTCTCCTAAATACTGGTTGTGTATACCAACATGGCTGCTTGATGGTACGTTCGGATTCAGATTTTTGAAGTTTGGCCTACCCTCTAATTCTGGCATCCTTGGATAGATCAATGACGTCACGTCTGGTCCAACCCATTCTTTATCTATGGTTTTATAAACGTTGCCATTTTGTGACAAAATTGGTGCATGATTTGTGTTAGTGTTTCAGTAGGCATAACAAATTAACACATCAGCAAGAAGTTTGAATTCAGGATATTGAATTTATGACGTTACACTACAAATAAACACGTAAGTTCTACAGGCTAACAGAATTTCGAATTAGAATCCACTTCCAAACATGATGCTTATTATTTTGTAACTTCATTACACCACAATTCCCAAAGCTGTTCACTACAATACAATATCAGACATTTTCACAGAATTTCAAGCACACTACAAGGATGGCTTCAGGAATTTATCTAAACACAAACTCCAGTGGCTATTATTATTATTATTATTTTATTATCTCTCTCAAGTTAGCAGTTGCTTTTCATGGAATAACGATTTCGGATGATATTTTGAAGGACTTCAGGGATTCCGCCAGGATTTTCAGTGTGGGGGTTGTAAAAAAAATGGGAGGGTGTAAGTGAAGTTCTGAACGGTTTCAATGGATATTTGACCGTAAAAGTTGGGGGTTAACTATAGTAGCGACACACCAATTTTTAGAAATTTACAGGAGGAATTGAGATAATTGTGTGATGTTTGAGAGTATTAGGGAGATAAATATTGGTGTTAGTAACATTTGAAGTGAATAAATGATATAGTTTTAGTGTGTTTTGAAGACGTTTTAGGACGCACTGCATGTTGTGGCGGAAGGGACTATTTGCGTAGAGTTACAATTGTTGTCATGTGGAAGGCGGTAAGGCAGTGTTGAAATGGCGTGTCTTTGTGATGATTATGACATTTCTTGCGTTATTGTGATTGTATCGTATTGAAATGACGAGGGAAAGGCATTTTGAAGGTTATTTAGCAGAGTATTTATGTAAGGAAAGGAAAAGGCCCCGAAACAATTGTACACGACTTTCTAATGGAAATTGAGAGAGTTAACACGCCTGTGTGCTGAAGGTAAGTGTGGATATGTGTCAAAATATATTTTGTAAAGATACATGACCGCACCTAACTTTACCTAACCTCCACGTTCATATGTTCAGTAATTTAAGATAATTTACGAAAAAGGAAAATAAGGAATGTGTGTTTTAAGTGATTTTGGTTTGGTTTTAGTGATTTTAAAATTGGTGTGTCACTACTATAGTAATGCCAAAGTGGGCATATGTCGGCTAACGTAGGGGGGCAGCCTTTTTGGGTAAAAAAAGAAAAGTATTTTCTTAAATATTCGCTAATTTACGTTAGTTTAGGTTAGGTTAGGTTCTTTTGTAAAAAAAAAAAACTATTTTCTTAAATATTCCTAATTTTTGTTAGTTTAGGTTAGGTTCTTAACTTTTGTAGTCGTACTTACCTTCGGTTTGTATAGATCGGCCACGGCTTTCAAAAACTTGTGTACTATATTTTCCTCCTTCACTGAACATCTGAATAGGTATTCGACCAAGGATTAAATACAGGCACAGAACACTTTGCCCAGCGCCACCTACTCTCAATTGTTTGCGTGTGCACTGACAGATTATCACTTTTCAATAATTCCTTATTCTTTCTGAACACCTCACCACTCTCTTCTGTACACACAAATTGTATTGAATGATTTACTCTAACGTGTACATATTCCTCGTCATTTAAGCAGTCATATGCTTTCCAGCAGTCCGATATTATTGTGGTTTCAGGTAAAATTTTATCTTTTATAACAGCCAAGAGGGTATCTTTATCTCTTTTTTTCTACCGCAACAAGAAAAAAAATTGAGTTGTTATCACGCTCAACACCTCCAAACACCCACTGTTCTTCCACTCTTCGTCCTTTATTATATTTCCTCTTTCCAAATGTCGACTCATCTATTTCCACCACCACACCATGACCTCCTATTTGTGAGAAATTTTTAAACACCCAGTCGATACAAACTTCTCGACAGTAGCTGCACCAAATCCACGAATGTTTCTCGACAAATTTTTAGTTCGTGCCAAAATAAAATCTCCCCATCCTTGCGTATTTTGCACCAATACACAATAAATAACACAAATTTCTCAATATATAATCTAGCCCCCTTCGAAAAATGTAACTTTAACAGCAGACTTTCTCCAACGACACTTTTCACCATTGACACGATATTCGCAACGAAATATGTACGTATTTTCTCTCTTTGTTATTTTCAGCTCTCTATTGCACTTACCGCACTGGGTTCTTAACTTCAGTAATCCGTCCTTTCAACGAAGTTCAATATTTTACATTTCGTTTCCCACATAGCTACGTATGAAGTTTAGAATTGAAATATCACATCCTATGCATGATCCCGCCATAGCTCAAAACGGCCAAATAGTTCCATCTGCGTCCTCATACACTCTCACATACTTTTCCCCTAACTGCAAATAGTTCCTGCAACATTTCTCACTCCTTCAGTGCACATACTTCGTTTTCATTCCATTCACTTCACATATTACTCACATATCAATTACCCTTCCGTAACATGAACTCATTCCTCCTGTAAACATTGTTTTTTTTACCTACTTTTGGCCCCCTGAAAGCGGACATAACCCTAAAAGTTTTAGTTGGGGGTGCTCTGAAGGATTTGGAGTATCCAAAGTATTATTATTATTATTCCATAATGGCTTCTCTTTAGTTATTCGTCCACATTATTCGAAAGGTGAGTCCGCATAGTGAAGGCTGGGTTAGCTCAAATTGAATTTGTTAGGTCAGTGGTTTCCAACCTGGGGGTGTCCCATTTGAGTCTGTGGTTCCGAACAGACTTACGAAAGAAGAAGAAAAAAAAACAAGTCAAACAATAAAGTGCTCTATATCTGTGGTTCTTACCCTTTTTTGAGTCGCGGACTCCTTTAATAATAGGGTGACAGCTGTGGACCCCCTTCTCAAAAATAATAATAAAAACAACTTTGCATGCAATATGCATACTTCATTTTATGGACAAATTCCGTATCGGGGGCGAATATAAATTTGTAAGTTTTTTAAAACACTTCTTATCATTATTTTCTTTGCAAATATTCTTGGATAGGTTAGCTTAGGAAAATTTAGGTTACGTGATGTTACGTTAGTTTAGTTTAGGTTAGGTAAGGTGAGGTTAGGCTGCCCCCCACCCCCCGCCCTTCCGATATGGACCTAGAAACTCATTAACATTTATTCAATTTCATAATTGCAAATGATCTGCCAGTATAACAGTATTTCAGTAACTGATTTTTGAGCACTTGACAAGTTTCGTTCAGAGTCATTCCATGTGAAATTACCGAAATCAGATTCGAGGGCATTGGCCCTAATAGGATTTAATCCGTCTATTGTTTTACTAGCCCTAAGGCGAATACCCGAATTCCCACTCCACAACTCATGTGGAACAAAAAGACAAATCTCTGTAATAAAGAATAAAGATGATATATCTAAAGTATAAAATGCAAATTCATTGAATGAGGTGTCAAAGGATTAAAAATCCCTTTCGGCAGACCTACAAGCTAAGGTAGATTTCGAAGCGTTTATTATTTTCAAAAATTCAAATCTCGCCTTATATGAGCGCTATTGAGAAACTAATTTTTGATTTATGGATTAATCATCAAGAGCTTTTCAACGATACCCCACAAGACGTGGTTTTAAAAATTTCAATTTTCCTCCCCCACAACCCCTGAATCGTTGGTGTCACCGTAAACTTCACAGGGAGTACTATAATTTATGCAGACAAAGTTTCCCTCTAAACTCCATAGGGGCTGATATATATTTTTTCAAAATTTCTACCCCCGACCACCCCCTTTACGCCGATTTTGCTCATTAACGAACTTACCGAGCTATTAATCATAGAAATAACATAATAATAATAATTTTGTTCAAATATCTTCAAAATTATGGCTGCTAGCGTATATATATATATATATATATATATATATATATATATATATATATACACTCATGTGCAAAAGTTAAGAATAATGCTATTTGCATGATTTATTGCACTCAGAGAATGGTGAATCAGCTATATAGTATTGGAATGTGGAATTGCAAATGGATACAGTCCAAAAACACTGGAAGAGAATGCACAGGATGGGCACGAGCGACGAAAATGCATGGGCATGGGAAAATTCGGAAATAGACCAATGTGGTTTTCGAGGGTTAAGCGGAAGATACAGGACATCAATAGGATGTGTGATCGCCCCGCACTGCAACACATGCACCGCAACGTGATTGCATGCTGAGAATGAGAGTATCAAGAAGGGGCTGGGGTATGTTTTGCCATTCCTGTACAAGTGCTTCCCGAAGCTCAGGAATGGATCTTGGAGCCATTTGACGACGTGCAACTCGCCTCCCAAGCATATCCCGCACATGCTCGATGGGGTTCAAGTCCGGTGAGCGACTGGGCCAATCGAATCGCCTGATATCCTGGTGTTCAAGGTACTCATCCACTATGGCAGCGCGATGGGGACGTGCGTTATCATCCATTAGAATGAAATCAGGACCCACTGCGCCCCGAAACAGACGAACGTATTGGTCCAAGATGTCATCCCGATACATCGCACCAGTGACGGTACCCCGTGGGACGACATGCAGAGGTGTACGGGACCCCAGGATTATCCCACCCCATACCATAATTCCGCCGCCCCTGTACTGGTTTACAGCAGTCATGTTAGCTGGACAGAACCGTGTCCCTGGTTCTCTCCAGATGAACACACGGCGAGAATCACTTGTGAGACTGAACCTGGATTCATCTGTGAACAGGACATGCCGCCATTGTTCCGGGGTCCATGCGTGATGTTCTCTGGACCAATTCAACCGAGCTCTTCTTTGCTGTGGGGTAAATGGAACACACCTTGCTGGTCTTCTGGCATACAAGTGTCCCTCCGCTAACCGTCTGTACACTGTAAATCTTGCCACTGACGTTCTTGTAGCAGCTGCAAGGTCCCTAGAGAGCTCTGAGGCGGTGCTGTGTCTGTTGCGCCTGGCAGTTAGGCGTACGTAACGGTCTTCCTGGTCACTGGTGCTCCTTGGACGACCTCCACCGAACCTCCGAGAGACGTTTTCACCCCTTTGGAAGCGTCGCCAGATCCTCGAGATAACACTTTGTGGGACACCAAATTCACGAGACGCGTCCATCTGGTTCTGATTACTCTCGAGTCACTCGATGATTCTTCCACGCATAACATCATCAATATGGACTCTTTGCGCCATTCTCCTACACGTACACTGGCATTATGTCAAGTACTGCAGCGTTGACTCACACGTATCTCACGTCGCGAACACAAGTGCTTGCGTGTTGAAACAGTGCTCATCACCAACCATCGTTCAATGGGTGTATACAGCGTCTCCAAGCGGCAACATCGGGAGTTACGCGTGTCAAGCAGTCAGGTATGTGTAATAGGATACATTATATGCATTTCCCATAATCTCCACAACTGTTGTCTATGTATTTTCACATTATTCTTAACTTTTGCACATGAGTGTATATAAGACATGGTACAGATCTCAATATGTAAATTTTTTCTTCGAAATCTACCTAAAGAAAGTCAGGTGGGAGAAATAGCTGATCATGATGAAATATAAAGCACTTTTCCACGTTTGAACAAGAAAGAGAACAGCATCTTTTAACCTAAATTAAATCAGTTTGATGAAATTGTATAAATTAATAAAAAAAAAGTCAGAACAGACGACATTAAATAGTTTGACAGAGATCCATAAGATTGAATGGAATTAAGAAAACCATCTCTTCCGCCCAGGCACGTATTCAGAACTTTGTTTTGGGAGGGGTCCAAGCAAGGTGTGCGTGTGCCTGGGCTTGAAATGTACATTAAATATGTATAATTACGCCTGAAGTTAAATTATTTTTCCATAAAACTGTGTTTTGGGAGGATTCCGGATCCCCCCCCCCTCCTCCTTCCGCCGCTTTCAACTCAGAGTACAGATGACGGAGAAACAAACAAAAAAAAAAATCAAAACAAAAAACAGTGGATACCAGAAAGTAATACAGTAGAGTCCCGAAAGCTCGGCCTAATGTGGACCGAAGGGTGACCGAGTTTGTGAAAATGCCGGGTTATCGGGAATAGGGTTAAAAAAGAATAAGTACGAGCGTTTCTTCAGAAAATAGAGTACTGTACTTGTATGTATTGTTTGCTTGAGAATACAACAGAGAATAAACTGCCCAAATACACTTAAACAAAGGGAAAGTACGTACTTTATGAAGGCATAGAGCCTTTACTACATGAAAATGAAAATTAATGAATACACAGTGTGCAGGCGCCAGACACGTGGTGGAATAGTGGTAGTGTGACACGAGACAAAGGACCTTGAACGGGTCTGCGCGCGGTTTTTTTTCACCCTGTCAGGGTGTGGCCGAGTTATCCAGACTGCCGGGTTATCGAGTGCCGAGTTTTCTGGACTCTACTATATATATATATATGATCATTTGCATATATAGATATAACCATGTCAGTGCCGGATCTAGAGAGGAAAGGGGGCAAGCGCCCCGGGCGACAAACGGCTAAAAAATATAAAAGCTCCTAAAAAAAGGAAGTAAAATTGCCTATTAAATTGAAATTGACCGAAACGTGTTCAAAATTTCAAAACCGGCGACATTTTATTATGTTATTCCATACAACCTACTATCATCTTTAAAATTCAAATCCGCGATGGAAGTCAGATAGGCAGGCCTACTGCGTTACTGGAATTAGTAGGCTCCAGAGATGATAACAAAAGTGCACTATATGGTGAGAGACAATGTTGTGTTCTTCGCGTCGGCCGGTCGTGTTGTTTGGCTAAGAAAACGATGGAAAGGGCGGCAAAATTTAACTTTGCCCCCCATAGGAAAATTTCTAGATCCGGCACTGAACCATTTGAGCAAAGTAAGCGAGTACATTAACATTTTGTTATGTGGTGTCCAAAGACGATTGTTCTGAACCATAGAAGCCAAACATATAGTAAATTGGTTTATTTCATGTCCTTTTCAAGGCATGAAATTAGAAATACGAAAACGTAAGTGTTTGCATTTATTGTTTCACGGAAATACGAAACGTAGATATTAATTGATTAAAAATAAGTAGAAATGTGGACTTTTCATGCATTTTCTGACAAGTGAGACACGAACAATAATAAATAACAAAAGCATTACGTCCTTCATAGATAACCATTGGAATAGAATGGATAGACAGGCCGGGTTTGATGCTCTGTCTCTGTGGCGGGAGGGGGGTGAGTTGTATTTAGTAATTGTAAGGCGCCTCTAATGACAAGGTTACCAAAGTTACAAATTAAAATTTTACGATAAAAGATCGATAGAAACCCTACAAAACTCGTCACACCCTCCAATTTCGGGTTTACATCCCTGTAAATTTGGTTTACATACTCCAAAAAACTAATTGCACCCTTCCAATGTTGACCTTACCCCCAATTTTGAATGTACACCCCCAAAACCCATTACACACTACCAATTGTGACCTTACAACACTACAAACTAATTCATCACAGAATCGCTGCATGTATTGAAGTTAAAAAAATATTGTGGAGTAGGAATAATGTAGACTATAGTGGTAACGATCAGAAAATACATAAGAGGCAGGAGTGAGGACATGTACTAACATACCTTTTCATAATTTGGCAGTAAATGTGTAATTTTTGGTCTCAAATTGTTTTAAATTTACAGTGAGGCTTAATCGAATGAAATGATGCTGTAAACATGACGAGCGAAGGTTGAAGATTCGAGTTATGAAGGTTGCAACGTTTGCGTGTGGCATTTGTGTACTTGACGCACTCATACGGATAAATAGAAGCTGGCACAGAAACAACAGAAATAGACAAAAAGGAACCTCGCAAGAGAGATTCGTTGAAGAGAAGCGATGTCAACTGACCAAGTTACATGTTCATTTTTGAAGAGGTAAATGTTCGTCCATGAAAATGAGTTAGACATTTTCAGTGGTTAATAGGCCACAGTAACATGAAAAAAAAAGGACGGAAAACACAAGTGTCATACGTACGTACATGTTTTGCTATAAATATACTGATGGATGCAGTAGGTCCGTATACCGTGGATTAACCCTCTGTAATATATTAAGAGGTAACACAAAACTTAGGGTTGAAATCTAGTCAAACATGTATAATGAACTCCTAATTAAATAAACTTGAAGCCCAGCAGGTACGTGAGGAGTGATTTATCCCTCTCCATATCTTAAAAGTACAGTACATTTTAAGAGAAGCAGATAAGAGAAACCGATGCCAGATTTAGTTGGGAAGCTGTATACAGAGTTAGCCTAATGACCCAAACATTGACAGGTACGTGTCTACGGGTCCCATTCACTCTGCACAGAAACGAATGCAGGGACAGGAAAACAGTATAGAGTTTTATTTTACCACCAGAATACTTTCTTACTATGAGAATTTTCTAACTGTGAAGGTAGTAGGTCTCTTATTCTTCTGATTAGCAGTCTTCAGTTGCAAACTATGAAATATATTTAAACGAAGCAAACAGAAACTGAATGCAGATTCAGAAATGTATGAATTTGTTCATCACCATAACTATATATTTTAATGATACACTTGTCGGTTGGGTAAGTTGTTAGCGGTCTCAAATGTTGCAATTCAAACCTGTAGTTGTGCTACCAAGTCCGAACCAGTCAATGATTATGAAGCCTCATCCAGATAACACCCAATCCCAGTAGCACTCATACGAGTTTTCAACGTTGATTTTAGGCTCATTTCGTTGATTACCCAGCAAGCCAGGCGACGCCGGCCCAACGTTGGGCCGACATCAAAATGCCGACGCGTAGTCAGGAAGTTGTCGCTCCCCACCCTGTTCCCGACTCCGTTCACACTGCGATAAATTAATTGTTTTAATGAACTGGATGGCATATGGTTGTAGAAAAAGAACTAACTTTTGTTATAGCTTGTCTTTTGTTCTTTTTTTTCACCTTTAATTACTGTTGAAATTTTCTGCACTTGTCGGTGACCTGAATAAAATCTTCCATCTTCTGATCGATTATAGTGTATGACGGTGCGCCGCTTTAACCACTACTACACAGAGGCTCCTGTCCAAACGTTTTGGTCAATCAGATATATCTGGAAGTCTGATATTGAATGTAGTAACACAGACACTATACTCATTACATAATGGCGTTAATCCCGGAAGTGTGGATGTTTATTCTACATTACACAGCATTTTTCGAATGCAAAATGCAAATCATAGAAATCATAGAAAATGCAACTACAACAAAACTCCTATTTATGCAACAGGATTACTCTGTCCCTTTTTCTAGATTCAGATGATCATCAAAATATCGTGATTATACTACTATTATCACTTGCAACTTAATCAGGGTTTTCACCAGGATTTTCAATTTAGGGGTGTAAAATCAAAATTCAGAGGGTGTAAGTAAAGTTTTGTACGGTTTATATCGATTTTTCACAAAGTTGGGTGTGTGTGTTGTTGTCGAGACTTTGGGGGTAAACACTGAATCTGGCGGAATCACTGAACTCGATGTTTCCCAGTATGCATGAATTTTAAGTTTTTATTTAGCCGTTCATTAGTAACATGAAATATAATACCACGCATTTGTTGTGGTAATAATAATGTAATGCAATATGTATTAATGCTCTACGAACAGCATGGTGCCATTACAGCACTAAGTTATACAAGATACATATATATATATATATATATATATATATATATATACAAATAGATATCCAGGTGAACAAGAAATTGTTAAATATAGAAGTTTGATAGCAATACAATTATTTTACATAACATTTGTTGATGAAACGTTTGAAAAAAAAACGCAATGTGTCGAATCAGTCAATAATTTATGATGCCTTGTTCTGTATAAGAGAACAGCTAATTCAAAGTTTTTCGTCTATGTTCTTAATTTGAATTTTATTTATGACCTTTAGATTTCTAATCCTTAGGCCGGAATAGGGGAGGGAAAGGATTCGGGAAGGTGTCGGCCAGGGCCTGTGCTACGACGGCTCGTTCGTTGTTCTACATATTAAAAAAAATGCGTCAGTACTAGTAATATTTTGAGAATAAGGTAATTAGAATTTATAACATAATTCCCCGAAAAGGTAATAATAATAATCTCTATATATAAACAGACATCGTGAGTCGTGACTGACTGACATATCAACGTCCAGGTGAAATGGTTTAAGCTAGAAAGTTTAAATTTATGGCTAAATATTGGCTTTAAATAATCTATTTCACTGATGTTCGGTAAGAAGCAAAACAAGGACTTATTTCTAAAGTAGAAATGAAGAAAAATGGTCATTTATTATTTTCAAAAAGAGAAAACAAAAATGCTGGTCTAAGGTGGGATGGAACCCGATACCCTTAAAATAGCTCTTCGGTGCTTTATCTACTAAACCAACCATACAGCCTAATACTCGAAGACGGCTTCCAAGTCGAGTGACGTTGCGAGCAACAGCTAGTAATAATAATCAATTATAAGTTCCTGATCGCACCTATATTTTTAACAAATGTAAAGCACGTTTCCTTTTTCCATATTTTACTGCAAGCACAATACATTTATACTAAACACCCAATGGAAGACGATCCCTAAGTTTCGACATTTAATTTCATAATTATGAATTAGAAAATACAAAATAGATACAAAAAACAAAATCAGAGCCACTCCAGCTGAGCTGAGATGCGTCGAATAGATTCTCCTTTGTATATTATAGACCTGCCGGCAGAATGCTTTTACAACGGTATGCCGATACTTTAGTTACATAAATTCCAGATTAAAACGGTCGGTAAATGGCCGGACCTCCAAACTTTCTCCGACCACCAGCAAGTGGGTGGGATTCCGCTTATTTCCGGACCATCAAGATTAGACGGGCCCCCGCTGTTTTCTCGACCATCAGGAAATGGGCGGGGAGCCGCCTTTTCCCTACCTAAGGCAATGGATGGGTGCCCATCTTTTTCCCACCATCAAGTGCAGGGGATTGGTCGGGGTTTCGTCTGTACGCCGACAAGTCAGAGCGACGGCGGCCCGAAAATGGGCCGACGACCAAACGCCACTTGTGGCTGCACGCCGACCATCTTCCATATACTTCCCGACTACTAGTCTGGATTCTGCCTATCCCCGACGCCGGCCCGTCCAAAATCCTTGACCATTTGCCGTGTTGGTCGGCATTTGGCTTGCTGGGTAACCGTTATCGGTTGAAAAAATACGTTTATTTTTAAACCATATTTCAACAAGGACGTCATTATGTTGATAAGACGTTAATACAACATGTATTCAATATGTTATTTTCAACTATGGTTAGATTTTGTTTAATGAATTTGTTACTAATGTTATGTCAAAAAATATAATTTAAAACTAATTGAATGACACAAACTAATTTTGGTGTTCTCATGTGCACATTGAAAACAGATTGAATTTTAAACCATATTTCAACGAAGTTAGAATTTCGTAGATACGACGTTAATGTGACGTACTTTCAACGATCATTCATACTATGTCATAGATTTCGTTTCACGCTTGTATTTCTAATTTATTTGCGTAAACATTATAATTAATATAAAATACAATGAAAATCACTATATCTTTCATGTTTCCAATTGCATGTTGAAAACAGGTTGAATTTTAAACTATATTTCAGCGAACATTTAATTTCAACGATACAGTAAAAGAGTAGAGGTCTCTTTAGGTGAATTCTTGGATAAATGGTCAACGCGTCGAGCTAGCAACAAGAAATGCAGAACGTTCCTATGTTCGAACCCCACAACAACCGCTCGGATTATTTACTGTTGGAAAATAAACACCGTATGTCATGATAAAAGCAAGGGATAAAGTAGAACTAGTTTCAGAATAGAAAATAGTTTTAAAATAGAATCAGTTTCTTCATCGTTTCTACTTAACCATTATTCAACAGGCTGACATCTCGGTATATTTACAACGTTAACATAACGTTTTGGTACTAACGTTTAATCAACATATTTTCAACGTTTGTGTCCTACTGGAGAATTTAAGCCAAGTTTCTACTAGCCTTGTTTCCCCTTGCAGTGATAAAGTTACCGCTTAAAAGTTAGTTTAAATGTTGTAGCAATCTTGGAATTACAAACTTAGAGCATCAAACTTTGCTACAAATTTGGAATTACAAACTCTGCAAAAGTTTGCTGCAAGTTTATCTGAAATTTGATCTATCATATATTGTAAACCGTTAACGTGCATATGAATTATTTTTATTAGGTGGGGGGTTCCCCCCCCCCTAATAAAAATAATTCATA
>JAGDQP010013007.1:28200-48899 GCA_022664845.1 Lepisma saccharinum | reverse complement strand
AGATGAGGGCACGGCGTTCCCGTTCGTTTCCCCACTTCGAGTGCTCACTGGTTCGAACCTACTGTATTTAATCATTTTATTAATGGGAGCTGATGCCTTAACTTTCAATAGACAATCGCCGCCAGTAGGTGCAAGCGTACCCTTACTTTTCTAGCGCACTTCTTAAAGTGCTCTTTACCTTTTCTAACCCACTTCCAGCACTGCTTCGAACTCTGTAAGGCGGAAGCCCTAAACCCAGCTAAAGTCGAAGAATTCAAATTAAATTACAAATTTTACCAGTGGGACAAATGAGAATTGATAACTTAGGTGGACTTTTATGCAACAACAATCTCAAAATTTGTCTAGTAAGAAAAGGAAATCAAACAAAATTTCAGAAACATCCACCATATATATCGAAGTATCCGAACGTGTAAATAGTTTAGCCGCAGTTCCAAATCAGCATTGTTAACACAATAAAGGTATACACGAGGTATAAACTAGAAATGTAACTGGCAAGGGAGACGTACAGCGTGCAGATTGAGTAGCCGAACGATATTCGGATCGTGGAAAGTACGAATGAATATACAATCCCAAATGTAAAGTTCGTTACAACAACAACAAAACTTTCAGAAATTGCTTCTTATAGCTCCCTATTGCGATTCCTGACTGCCTTTTTCTGGTTAGTTCTTAAGTTTTATAATAGTAACACAGATGATTATCTAACAGGAGCGTATCCTGTGGGTAACCGAAGCTACCATCGAATAAACAATTGTAAGCTGCACAAGTATTATTAATTTACATGAAAGTGAGGCAGTCCGCACAGTAGTAGTTTTTATTATTATTATTATTATTATTATGTATTTTCCAATCCTGTCTAAGCTTCGATTCTCATTATCGCAGTCTGGGACAGAAAGTTACATGCTATAACACAAGCACAATTGCGCGTGGGATGGGAGGGAAGCTTTCGGATAAAACACCACAAGGACTTCGTTTCTTGAAATCACAGCCTGCGCTCCCTGCCTGTGTATGTAGTAGTAACTGACGAGCGAATCAAATACAAGTCATTAAAATTGTGTCCTCTGCTTCAATGCTAGTACGTAGCAAGAGAAATGAAAGATACAGGGATGGAAATTGTATTGCAATTACCGTGTTGGTACGGTAATTTTATCGCCTGTACGGTGTAAACTTCATTACCGTACGAAAGTAGTTATTATAATTATTAAATTTGCCGCAGCAATTTGTCCGTTTTGTTGATAAGGAAGGAGATGCCTATTGTGACCGGCGAAATGTTACTGTGCGCCCGCACTAAGAAGCGGGGTTAAAAATAAAATTAAAAAAAAAACAGAAAGGAAAATATCTTTCTATTGGTCTATGTACCAATATAAATGAAAATTAGGTAATTAATTTTATTCTTCGATTACTGTGAGAGCTGTGTAAAGTAATCTTAATGAATAAAGTTGAGATACTTTAATCGTTTATTAATCAGGAAAAATAAAAGCGTTTCATTTGTAATCTGCGACTGGAGAAATTCGCTTGCGTAGATTCTAGGCTTCCAGAAAGTTCCAATGCGTAGCAAGTCCCGGTTTCTCTTTGTTTCTGTACTCTCATTCCCGATAATCTGGAGCCTAAGAAACCTTAAACATTGCTAAATGTTGTAATGTTATATTCTAATTTTCGTTCCTTTTGATTTCTTTGTTTTCTAATATATGTCGCTATGGTCGATTTGTTTTATGTATATTAATGTTCATTTGAACCTTAAAGAAATTACATATTTGTACAACTAACTTTATAGAAAATTGCGACCAGAGTAACCGAAATGGCGCCTATTTTTTTTAACTATGGCCGCCAATGACGCGTAAGAGTGAAAATCTAATTTCGAGCGTTGATTGGGCATTTTAATATTCTCCTGCAGTTATTCCGACAACCTCTTATAAAGAAGAACATGAGGAAGCCTGGTGGATGATCTTGGTGTTTGTTGTGGTGGGTGCTGTTGCGTTCGTTGTGAACCCGTTTCAATTAATCAAATACTAAAACTACTGATTACACAATTATGAAAATAAATCAAAGGACGAAAGTGGCCATAAAGGCCAGAAGTCCATTATGGGGCCCTGCGGGCCGATTACTTATTACTGTCGGGGTGACACGCCCCAAATCCTCAAGAACATCCCCCAACTTTAACATTTTTGTCAAAATCGATAGAACCGTGGAAAACTAGTTACAGCTTCCCAATTTTGACTTTACACCCACCCAACCCAAACTGACAATCCTGACGGCTCCCGCCCGCCTCAATGATCCAGCTATCCCTTCGGAAGTCGCCGCAAGGCATCACTCTTCAGGCAGGCATTTTATTATAATTAGGGTTTGTACACTTTCGTGTATATTATTCATTAATCACAAATATCTTGTGTTGGGTGTGCTGTGATGGTGTAATGGACAGAACACCTAACCCGAAATTTCAGGTTCGACTCCCGGCCACGGCAGTGTAAATTTTTCTGCGCGTAATTTTCAACTTCACCTTACTTAAAGTATTTATGATTAAGGAATAATATCAGACCTGCTATTGCTATCACAGTGTAACCGGTTTTCAATTCTTTTACCTTAAACGAAACTGTACCAAGTATGAATTAAGCTGCTTTATAAGAATTAGATAATACACGGAAAGAAATGAGTGCTAACTAAGTCAAGATTTTGCTAGGTTATTGACTAAAAGGGTTGCTCATAACCTACTGGTTGATTATTCACAACCCTTTCGAGATATGAAAGTACCTAATTCTGTAGGTAAATGGTAACCCATCGAAACAGTTTAACAGAAATCGGGGTAAAAACAACCAATTCGTAGGTGCACGATTGGTACAAGAAGGAATAAACAAACAAGACGGTTAATTTAAACAACGTGATTGACCCACTGCTCGGTTATGTTAAGCGTTTAATGTGTAGGTAAATTTAATCTTCTGAGAATTAGTTATTATTTTAACCTTGATGAGAGTTAGCTGAACTTAGTCTCGTCAATACGAGATGGCAAACTACTTTTGGCTCACCTTGCACAGGGACTTTCAGTTCAGGACCTGCCTTCGGAGAGAACACCTGTCATCATCATAAATACTATGTGTGACCTCCGTACACTTCATGTAAATCGTATTACTTTGGGTAGTGGTAGTCCACGCAGTGAATCCAGAATACGCCACTGTTCTCTAACATCTTATTACAGATAACATCAACTTTCATTTTAACGCTGGCAACCAGATTACTAAAGTACATCAAAAAGTACTCGTCGATTTCCAGTTTTCGGATTGCTGGTTCATGGCCTTGATCTATATGATTTATACCAGTCAGAATATACGAATGAAGAACGTATGCCTGCTCACGCATGGGATTTATGCAGTACTGCTTTATAGCAGTGATGAGAGCTCTTTGTAACTCAGCGGTTTTAATGCAAAATGCTTTATACACATTCTTGTTAATATCAATGGACAATCACTAATGAACATAATTGCATATTATGAAAATAGAAATAGCAAATTTCCAACATGCGTTCAATCGTGCATATGTGACCTTCCAGTATTATAACTTCTAAAAGGGTCCCAGAACAAACTACATCTTTGGACAAGACTTAAAATATAAATAAGTTAACCCTTTAACAATCACCGTTAGCTACATAACTTACACTTCTCATTGTAAGTTCGAGTATCTCATGAACAAAATCTTATGAAAGAGAAGTTTCAATCGGCATTGCCTGATCAAGCGAATGTCGATAATACTTTCATTAATCAATTTTCTTTTTATAACTTAAAAAAAAGGGGGGTCTCCAATTTACGGCCCGCGTAGCGATTTTAACTGGCCCGGAAATAAATCCAAAATTACAGGTACTATATTCTAGATTGGATATAAAATAAGATAATTTAAAATACAGAAAGTAAATTGATCCTTGAATATTACACACATATACTCACAATTGTGAATTAATTTTCTTGTTTCTTATTCAACGTTCTAAATAATTACTATGTTAGTTTTAAGTTGATCGTTTATAATGTGGTCCCATCTCTCTTCCTGCTTAGCCAATTTGACCCACTGACAAAAAAGGTTGGAGACCCCTGTCTTAAGATATGGGCAATGCATGTATGTTAAAAGCACGAACATAAAACATCCTGTAGTTTGATCAGAATAAAGTTCAGAAAAATATTAGTATAGATATTATTATTTGATTACTATCAATATCACAACTTTCAATTACACATATCGTCACCTTGGAACTAGAAGGTATTATATTCTGTCCACCTTCTGGCAAAATTGAATTAACACTGCAGTCAAAGACCTTGTGCTGAAGAGCATCAACCCCAAAAGTACTAACATGACCTCATAGTAGAATATGACGTCTATGGCAGAGCTACCTAGCGGATGGATTCAATACCACGTGCTCTGAACAAAAATCCATTAGTTTTAGCGCGTGCTAAGTCTATCTATTATGAGGTCTATGGTACTATATCACAAAACGACCTTCAAGTGGCTAGAAATGTAATGAATTTATACAGACTTTAAGTGGAACTTCAAACGTTAAAACTGTTTTTTCTCAAAAGTAGCTAAAATGGACATAGTACCTTCTGGTTCCAAGGGGACGATAGACAAAAAGAACTGATTTTACTAACACATTATTGTATATTTTTCGGTTTCTGTGGGATGAAGAAATAGCATTTCACAGCTGTGGAAAGCTTTTACCGTTCCATTCTGAGGAAAACATACGAGTCTGAGAAAAAGTAAATAACAATAATGTGTGTTATTACAGACATATTTTAATCTAAAACAGCAAGGTGTGTGCAGACTTCTAAGTAGCACTCGCAATATACTTTCACAATTTATCATTCATATTGAATTTTTGTTATGTAAATTACCGCCTGGACGTCAATTCAATGATTGGTTTCAAAATGCATGACACATTCTAAGTAACCAGTTTTACTACAACTCTTTCTGTTTCGGAAAGGTACCAGCTTTATAAGGCCAAGTGCGTCGTTATCAAAGATAGGAAGTCGTTTCGCACGCGACCCACTGGCACAGAAAATTCCATTTGTAATTGAGTAGCATGTACTCGATGATAAACTTTGAAAAACAAAGTACATTTTCAATATTTGACTATCCGTTAGGGTCATTGGCCATTCTTTCACAGCTCCCACTACCACTAAAAAATTACTGTCTGGTATCGAATTACTCTCTATTATATTTATATAAGATTATAATATAAGCATTGCTTACATTTTAAAACTCGTACCTGGAAGATGCCAGTATAAACACGCGTCACGCAAATTATGGTAAAGTACTTTTGAATTTTGTGGTGGCCGTAAGCCAATGAAAATAATAGAAGACCCGATTTTAAACGATATGTGAAATTCTCCGCTTTGCCACGGTCTCAGAAGAAGAGTCAAACGTGCACGGCTCCAGTTACAAATCTAGAAAGAGTTTCATTTCCCAACGTTTTCTCCTAAAAGAAGAAAGATAACTCGGGGTTAGTTTAGTCTAAACAACCAGTTCTAGCAGAAAATACCAAAATTTTACCATCTCCTTCATTGGTAAGTTATTGGGAATAGTTTAAATTAACTGAACTAGAGGAATATTCACCTAACATACTCTAAAAACGTTTTTAGAATCCTAAGAGGGCAGGTCGAGATAAAGCTTTGAGACATTCTACGACAGCTATTGGAAACAGAAAAGAGAAAATAACTAGTGGATGAGGGAGACAGAAAAGCTGTCTCTAGATGAGATTGTAGAGATATACTACAATAGCGGAGGAGAGGTTACGGAAGAAAATTAACGATATTACTTTTGCGGATTATTTTTTCTTTTTCTTGTAAAGAATGGAACGTCAATATAAGTTGTCGGGAACTGAATAAAATATAAATATAAAAAAATGTTACTTTTAATATAGGAACTATGGCCAAACATTAGTTTCGAAGAATTGTAGTAGTTTATAGAAAGACTGTCATAAACTAGACATTTGGTTGGAAAAATTTAGGAGATATTCAAATGTAAATGGAGAAATGCTCTATATGGATGAGCAAACTGAACGAAGAATCAGATACAGTTTGCAGAAAATGATGGTAGGTACATTTACCTACCATTATCAGCGTGGTGCATTTACCTACTTTATTACGTACAAAGAACATCCGAAAAGTGTTACACACACAGATTCTCATGAAAATTTACCAACAGAAACCGAAAATAAACTAATACATTCTTACTACTTTGGCGGGAAAAAAAAATGTTTGAGGGGGGAGGAGCAACTCCCCACATCCCGCGAAATATACTTCAAGTCAGCGTTGAAAGTGACACAAAAACAGGAACGATTTAAATTAAACTTTGCACATACATAGTACACAAAGTAAGTAAATAAGCTTAGGTAATTTTTCTTTTCTGTGGAAAACTGATTCAAGGGCCAGAAACCAAAGAGTTATGCACGCACTTTTTTTTTAAAACACATTTCACTCAACAAATGCTTCACAATAATAACAGCCCACAAAGAAATGTAAACGAAGTTCTTTAACACCACACACAACAAATCACAGTGACTTTCTCACACATGTCACACGTTCATGCGCTATTCGTTTCCAAGGAATATTCCACAGGAATCTGAAACGCTGTCTGCTTCTCATTGTGTATCCAATCTGATAACAAGCGTATTTGAGACGTCTCTGTAGCGTGGAGACGAGAACTGATTGTGAGTCAAGTATTGTAACTTTATTATAACTGTCTCATAAATGCACATTAATATCATGACTTTGTAACATAACTGTCCCCGAAAATCGGCACACAAAATTCTTCCACAAGAAAACTATGAAAAAATAAAAATCTAAAGTGACGGTTGCAATACCTAGATTAGTTCCGTCGTCAGTGTTCGATTTGGCGGGGGGGGGGGGGGGTTGAAAGGTCCTAGTGCGTGAACATTTCATCCCCTGTTGTTGATTCTGAATCCCCACTAACGATTTTGTCCCCACCCTTCTTGGAAAACACGAGGTAACATGTTCCAGTACTCCAATCTATCCTAGCATAACTTCGGAGTTCAATCATCCGTTTGATTTTTGGACCTTCGAACATTCCAGTCAACATGTGTGGGCAGTATAAAGTGAGATTCCGAGGAAAGCCGAGATTTCCCTAGCCCACTTTGAAGAAAACTGTAAAGCAATAGTAGAATTTAAGGGTATAAAAGTACTACATCTGGCGAAGATGACCAGGGGAAGTTTTTATCTTTAAGAGTCAAGTATCGCCGATCACTCCTGCAAAACATCACCCCTAAATTCAATGATAAGGGCTTAACTGAAAATGTCTGTTTTGTGTGCGAAATCATGGCCAAAAAAATTAAGGAGAATTGAAGTTTTACAGCGACGAACAAGTTGTGAGAATATGTCAACTTTAGAAAATAAAAGTCATCTTCTTCAGTTGTCAAGGTGTTTAGTCAACCCAGTTGCGTTTAAATGTAAAGACTGCCAATTTCAACTGCCGAATGCGAAATACGTTACAGTCAAATGAACATAACAGCTATAATTGAAAACAATATTTTGCCTTGTATTCATTACTGTAAATGGACCTCCGCTGAATTTACGTGTATTTCAATGCCAGCAAATAATCATGTCTATATGAATCAAGGAAGGCTCCGCAGTCCTTGTGATAAGAAGGCAACGGGGGGAAAATGTCACTAAACCAGAATTTCTCACCACACCAAACTTTCCATGTAGGACTTCAAGGATCTTTTAAATAAGGAACTGAAAGCGCAAAGAACTGAATGTATGACAGATAAATAAAGCTCAAGATAAAATGAATTTAATGGGTGGTAACAGCACTATGTCTTACGCTGGTCCCGATACGGGACGTCTAAACTTAACTGTTATCTGAATAAAATACTAAAACTAAATTAATAAAATCATACAAACCTGAAGATGTAAAAGGTATTCAGAAACATAAAATACTGGTGTAAATACCAGTAGGACGATTAATAAAACTAAAGATGTATAGAGTCTTTAGCATAAGTTAAAAACGTGCAGGCTGTAAATGGGCCTTCACAAAATAAAACTATAATACTACATAAAACTTAACAGTTAAGGGGCATAATCATCTCAAATAGACGAAGATAAACCTGTCTCTTGAACATACATAAAAACTCTCCGCAACATAGCTGGTTCATCCCCTAACAATGACGCCATGTCATTGGGGATGTTATAACGTTGTCTGAGATGATTATACCCTGGACAATCTAAAAGGACGTGACGAATACTTAAAATTGCATTGCATTCACTACAATGCGGAGGGTCCAAACGTCGCAACAGATATCCATGAGTTATGCGACTGTGCCCTCCCTATACGTAGGCAACATAAAATGACTTCTTCCCGTCTACTATCTCGGCAAGATGATTTCCATGGAGCAACAGTTACCTTAATTTCTTTCAATTTATTAACAGCAACGTCATCCCATCGTCGCTGCCATTCATTCCGCGTAACTTGTCTATAACACTGTGTTACAAATTTCAACTTTTTTTCTGCATCACAGACGAAACATGGTGTCCTTAAGTAATTCGCACCCGCTGATTCCAAAAATGAGTTCCAAATTTACGTAACACGTACCGTTTTCTTGATACACAGGGTGGTCCAAAATTAAGGTACTATATTCCGTATTTTCACAAAAAGTGATATTGAATGAGTAGATCGGTTTATTACTTCAAACTATTACTGTTAAAAATGACAAAAAACATTACACTAATAACGAAAAACAAAAAAGGATTCATCAGAGTTTGTAAAACAGACAAATGTTTGGGAACTTGCGGTTCCTACTGGTTGAAGTGGTTTCTTTTCGACTGACGTTTGTATGATGAACCTTCTGTCTCTCTGTAGCGGATCCAACAGTAGTCGGCCAACATTGAGATGTGACTATGGCCCTGGTAACGTCTTTCCATATCACACACATCCTGATGAAATCTTTCCCCCTGCTCGTCGCTTACTGCTCCCAGATTGGGGGGAAAGAAATCCAGATGACTGTGTAACAGGTGCAGCTTCAGTGACATTCTGCACCCCAGTACATGGAAGGTGTCAATAAGATCAGTGACCAGCTGGTCATAATTTGGTAACTTTCTGTTTCCCAAGAACCCACAGCATACTACTGTGAATGACTTCCATGCTGCTAGTTCAATTGGATTCATCACGGCCTCAAACTCCTTATCCTTAAGGAGACTTCTTATTTCAGGTCCTATAAAAACACCTTCTGTCACTTTAGACTCACTCAGCTTGGGAAATTTTGTCCTCAGGTAATTGAATGTGTTCCCATCCCTCTCCAAAGCCTTCACAAAAACTCTCATCAACCCTAGTTTGATATGCAATGGTGGTAGGATAATTTTGTCTGCAGGTACTAGAGGGTTTTGAAGGACGTTGTTTGCGCCAATGGTATGATTAATTCTTCTTGGCCATTCCTTTTGTACGTAATGTCTGGCTTTGTTGCGGCTGTCCCAAAGGCACAAGAAACAACAGTACTTAGTGTAGCCTCCTTGTAGGCCACTAACAATTGCCACAACCTTAAGATCACTACAAACACTCCAATTGTGGGCTTCATAGTTGATTTCTTTCAGCATTGTTTCTATGGTGTTATAGGTCTCCTTCATGCCAACAGCATATGCTACTGGAAGCGAGGGTAACTTATTGCCGTTGTGTAAAAGCACTGCTTTAAGACTGTATTTTGAGGCATCTACAAAAAAACGCCATTCTATAGGATCATAACTTACTCCTAGTTCTTTGAACAAACCAACGATGTCTTTACATATGCACATTGAATTTGTCATGGAAAAGAATGCTTCCAACTGTTTAGTGCGATACCTATACACTGATACTTTTGTTCCTGGCTCCAAAAGGTTCCACTCTTGCAACCGAGAAGCAAGAATTTCAGAGTTTCTTTTAGTTAGATTAAGCTCACGTACTAAATCATTGAGTCTTGCTTGATTTACAAGAAGCGGAGAACTGTCAACATCTGGAGTGTATTCATCTGACGAATCAGAGGATGTAATCTGCTCTTCAATCTCTTTCTCATTAGCAGCAGTAGACGGTGGAGATGGAACTGGAAAATCTTCCTGATGTGGTACAGTTTTCACTACTGAGGAAACATCAGCATATGCAATCAAATGCCTTGTCTTTGAGGAATGGCCTTGAACCTTTGTGAGGCAAAAGTAACAATCTGTCACGTGGTCCTTTGGTTCAGCCCAATACACAGGTACCGCGAACTTCATCACTCTGTTCTTTCCATTCATCCACTCACATAATGTGACAGCACATGTAACACAGCATTTATGTGGCGCAAAATTTTTATCTTGATCGCCAACTGGGCAACCAAAGTAAAGCCTGTACGCTTGTTTCACTTTGTCTGTAATATTTCTCCTTTGTGAACGAGGGGTGAATAGACCACAAATATAACAAAAAACGTCTGGGCTGTTTTTACAGGTACGAAATCGTGTTGTCGACATAGCCAAGTTAAGTAAAATCACAAATTTATCATAAACAAAATGGCCATGTCATTTATCACAACATCACAGTTTTAAACTATAGTAAACAGTATTAAAATTGACTTCAACAATGATTTCTCATACACAAACATGCAACAGACCGTCACACACCGCGTGTAAACAAAACCAATACCAGGAATACGAATACATCCGGTAGTGTTGCCAACTCATAAGGCGAAAATTTCCCAATATCGGATATGACGTCACACGTGTATCATGGAAACGTTACGTGTACGTGAAAAACTGATTGCATATTTGGAATCAGCGCACTCAAATTAGTAAAGTACACATGTTTGCTTCTCTGATGCAAAATAGCTGTAACACAGTGTAATATATCAACATGCACTGAAATGGGACATGCTGATTATCAATGTTAGCTCCTGAAGACGCCTCACGAGCAGCTTGGTTTGCCAATTCATTACCATGGATACAAACATGACTTGGTGCCAGGAAAAGAGAACCTCACCACCAGCAAAGCAGATGGCGTGTGTCTTAGGATAGGGTATCTTGCACGAACGGATGCTTAGAATCCATATTGTCGAGGCTTTTAACAACGCTGAAGCGAATATGTACAAACAAGGATGCGGTTCAAACCACGAACAAGACTAAAATCCAAAGCCTCTAAATTAGCACAGAGGTCAGCAGTAAAAATTCAGATTGGGATTCAGACAAAATTGGCGGGCTTCCCCACCTATAACAAGCGCGCATCCAACAGACTCTTCTGATTTGGACCCATCTGTAAAAACAGCGATAAAATTCGGGTACTGACTCTGCAGCTCACGAAAACGTTGCAGGAACTCAATCATAGATGTCTCCGATCTCTTTAAAGTTGACATAGAGATATCAGTGCGTGGACGATCTGCATTCAGATTCACCAACTCAGATGCTCGAATGCCAAGTGGTCCGGTAGCATGACCACGACGTCCATAAAGTCCTCGCTGTACCGGGTTCACTACGATATTATGTGCTGGATATCCAACTAAAGATGATATCTTGGAGTCAGCACATGGTACATCTTAGTTATTAGTTTATTATATACTTACTTTGGCTACATCCGGTGAATCTCGAACGGTGGTTCGGCGGCATCGACACAAAGACTGGTGACAGGACTTGTGCGATACGCGCTAGTGCAGAGTCGAATTCCAGCATGATGAACAAGCGTGACAACTACAATTGAGCTTGGATAAAATGAGTGCGCGATAAAGGCGCAACAAAGTTGTACGATCAGTACCCCAAGTGGGATGACTTAAAACACGTAACAAATTCAGAGCTCTGGTACAGGAAATCTTAATTTGCCGAAGGTGACTACGCCAATTTAACTTACTATCGAAGATCAGACCAAGATATCGTATCTCCTCGACGAACTGGAGGTGTCTGTCTCCAAGAAATAGATCAGGATCCACAAAACAATTTCGTTTACGGCAGAAAAGCACACTGACTGTCTTCGTTGGTGAAAAACGAAAGCCAGTCTGGTTTGACCACTCAACAAGATGGTTTAGGGTCAACTGGATCTGCCTAGATGCGAGGCTGATATTCGCAGATTTACAGATAAAGCTCAAATAACGAAGTGTGAATGTGTTTGTGGATAGTTTCTACCTCTAATTATATTTTTTTCTTAAGCACACAATGAGATAAGCAAAGCTATTTTAAAAGATGTTAATTTACATTCAATATAAGTATTGTAAATGTGCTAGTGCTAAGTGATAGATTTGTTTCTTCTCTTTTTGTTGAAATGTAGTCTATATCTCTTTCTTTGTGCACGACCAAAGGGCTTAATTATATGAATTTGTTTAAGGGATATGTTTATGGTGCTTTACTAGCTATTTTAAAGATAAAGATTTCCTACAAAAGAAGTCTATGTACTTCTACCCGGACGTAGTAGATGAAAAAACTTGGAAGCAATCACTAGATCCAAGATCCCTCTTCATAATTTATTTTCTTAAAAAATCGAACATTGATTGCCCTTCGGTATTGTGAGAAGCATCGAATCATCATCTTCCGGCAGTATGTTCGCAATGTCCCCTCCACGACTCTCATAGTAGGACTGCTTTTCTCTCTATTGAAGGGAATATACAAAAATGTTCCTTCCTAAGTTTGCGTGATTTTGAGGCGGAAAGATAAGTGGACGGAAAACAGTTTCGTGCACTCTTTGGTCGAACTCACCTTGTTTCCTTTTAACAAGAAATAACAGACACAGCAAAGTACCATCCGCTGATATTACGGGATGCGTTGTAGCACTTACGGACTGAACAACTGTTTGAAATCCGCTTTGATCGGAATTATACACATTACTTGCAACGAATTGGAAAATATGTTCCTCGCTTAAGCCATTTTCCGGCAGAAACGTAATAAGATTTTTATATTTTTATTATTTTGTGTGTACTATGTATGTGCGAAGTTTAATTTAGATCATTCGTTCTTTTTTTTTTTTTTCATCAACTGAAATACGCTTATATTCCGAGGAGGAAACAGTTTTTCCGTATCGCTTATTTTACTTTGTTTCTGTCAAATGTAAATAAAAAAATCTGTGTACACTTTACCAACGTTCCCTGTTATACCTATAGTTTAAGATCTTTGAATTTTGTGGCACTGAAGTAACAGAAAATTCTTACGAAACGCCATTAAAACAACAAAATCGGAATGTGCGAGGCACACAATCATTAGTGTGTATCTCAAAATAGAACCCACACCACTGACGCATTGAAGTCCACAGCAGTAAGACAAGCTAATACCAGCGAATTAATAACATGATATTTCTGTAAGAAATATATTTCAATCTTTTACTATGACAAAAGTCTGACCCTATTCATCAAGCAAACTCGAAGATAAATTCACTTACTACACATGTGCTAAAGAACTATTACAGAAGTCTTCGCATTCGGAAAGAAACTCGCGTTGTTTAATGTTTTGTAACGAAACCAAAACTTCTAAAAATAGAGCTGTCTTACTTGCATGTAGTGTCAGAAGGAGTCTCCAAGCTAGAACTATTTCAAACAAAGCAGGATACAAAGAAGTAGTTTTTTCTGTTAGCCCCTTTACAATCCTGAACACCGCTGAAATAAAATATGGCGTTCTAGAGAATTCCAAGAGGAGGCATGATGATCGTGGAGAAAAAGAAATAGTTGGAACTTCTGGATGCAAGCCTGCGTTGTAAGCTGCTGCAGAAAAGAACTACTGGTTTACTGTACAATAATACAAAATTGTTATGCATTCAAAAAATGTAATAACTGTCTTCGGATAGTAACTACATGACTATTTTCTTGCATCTCCTCTTTACGTGTTCTCGGAATTAAAAGGGTCTTAATAGTACTTCTAGTAGGGACACAAGTGGTTCGGGGCCCACTTGAAACTGAGTCCTGTCTTTAGAACGTAAAGACTATATCTCCATCCGAAAGACAGCAACAGCAAATCACTATCGGTTCACTTTGCCCAGAAACCTTCGCGTCACGTACCTGCATCAGGCAGAACAATAACACTAAGCATCACTATCATAACGCAATAAACAACAAAACACGACAAAAAGAAGTTTTTAAATATCAAAAACTAAACAATCTACCTTTACGAATAGGTGTAGTAGAACGTGAAATTTTACAGGACGTTGTAGTACTTAATTTATATCTCTTTGAACCGGGATGGAGTTAATGGTCTCCCACCAGGTCACGAATAGGGTAATGCCGACCAGATATGTTGGGTACCAGAAATATTCCGGGGCGGGCCAAGACCAGTACTGCTGCTTTGCAGTTAGTAGAGGGATCTACAAAAGGCTAGGGGAAGATAACTCCGAACAAAAATATCATGGTGAGGGGAAGCAGCATCACCATTGCCAATCTCAGGCTGAACATGAATGACATCGGCACGGCTCAGAGATGGACAGAGGGCGACATCTTAAATGCCTTTACTGCGAGGTCGTAGAGCTGACAACTCTATACCGCTAAAACATGTCACGAAATAGTAACAGATGGTTCATTGATTCTCCTGGAGTAAAATATTCCGGAGGTAAACTAGTCCCTCATTCGGATCTCCGGGCAGGGACTGCTTCAGGGGGCTCCAAGAACTGGATTAAAAAAGACCTTAGAATAGGAACGAGGAACCTACAAACATTATACCAAACGAACGCTCTTCAGCTGGCGGTACGTGAGACCGACAAGTTCGAACTAGACATATTAGCGATACAAGAAGTTCGGTGGGAGGGTCAAGATAGCATCCCACAGGGCAAGTACACTTTCTACTACGGGGGAACACAGTCTCACGATTTCGGAAAAGTATTCCTCATTAAGAAATGTATCCTACCTACTATAGCTTTCACGAAAACACAAAGATATACACAAATACACATGGGTATCTACGAACGGCTAACCTCTCAACCAGATCGATCACGTATTAGTAGACAGACGAAGACACACCAACATAACGGATGTTAGGTCGTACAGAGAAGCGGAAGGAGACATCGACCATCATTAGTGATCACAAAAGAAAGGGAAAAGTTATGCATCGCGAACAGAGAAAGCAAGGGATCAAAACAACTGAAATTCGAAGTTAAACGATTAAATAATCCGAGCATTCGAACTCTCAAACAGGTTTGCAACTTTAACCGACTCGAGTAGTAATAATGATGATATTAATAATGAAATTGATGTAAGTAAGATGTGGGATGCAATTCGTGAAACAGTTAAGGGCGCAGCGAAGGAACGTGTAGGTGAGAAGAAACAACAGAAAAACAAACCTTGGTTTGATGAAGAATGTCAAACTTTGAGGAACGAAAACAAGCAAGGCCAGCGATATCTAAGTAATAAAAGCGAAGGAAATGCCAAACACTACAGTAACGCGAAACGAAACGTCATACGCGGGTTCAGAAACGAAAAAGCGAGAATATGACACGCAGAAGATTCAGGAGATAGAGGAAAACGGGAAGAAGACAAATAACATACGAGATCTATACAAAGGGGTAAACTCGTTAAGAAAAGGTTACCAGCCGAGGTTAGGAATTATTAGAAATGAACGTTGAGATCTTCAGGCGGATCCGACTAAAATTGTCGATGTTTGGAAAAGTTATTTCGACAAACTTCTTAATGTACACATTGGAGGTATGGAGGTGTACCATCACGAGTAGGTCACGATAATATAAGAAGAAAATTCGTTATCTTGATCTAAAATAGCCGCCCCAAAACGCATTTTTCAAACACTGAAACTAGAGAACAAACTTCACAACGGGGAACAAACAGAGGAATTTGAAATCCATACCCCAGAACCGTGGTTT
The DNA here is from genome assembly GCA_022664845.1 of Lepisma saccharinum. Lineage (NCBI taxonomy): Eukaryota > Metazoa > Arthropoda > Insecta > Zygentoma > Lepismatidae > Lepisma > Lepisma saccharinum. Next base: position 33,143 of record JAGDQP010013007.1, on the reverse strand, counting down.
CCCGAACCTAGCGAGATCGACATCAAAATGTCGGTAAAGAAATTGAAAAATTTCAAAACACCAGGAACAGACAATATTCCAGCGGAATTAATTAAAGCGGGAGGAACGGTTCTACAGAAGGTCGATCCACGTACATATGTCCAATTTTGAATCGTCCCCTTCTGCTAACAGAAAGGACAGAACCGAGTGGTTAAAAGCGCAGGAGAAAACCAGTAGCCTGTAGTAGTGAGTCACTATCGCAAGTGTGTGTTGTATGCATCATAGCGAAGTCCGGATTGACGCCGAACAAGGCGATGTCGTGTGTGTGGTGGGACTGGGAGGGAATCGTCCACCATGAGCTACTTCCAGTTGGTCAGACGATTGTTCTCAACTCTACTGTGAACCACTAGAGAGATTACGCCAGGCAATTGAAAGAAAACGGCCCGAATGGAACAATAGGAAAGGTGGTATCTACGATGATGACAACGCCCGACCACATACTTCGTTGATGAACCGTCAAAAATTGCGCGAGCTTGGTTGGGAAGTTTTGATGCATCCACCGTATAGTACAGACATAGAACCCTCGGACTATCACTTGTTCTGATCTCTGCAGAACTGTCTCAATGGAATTAAGCTGGTTTCACAAGAAGCCTGTGAAAACCACTTGATTCAGTTTTTCAACCAGAAACCACAGAAGTTCTTCACCGATGGCATCATGGATCTATCCGCAAAATGGCGAAACATTGTCGATAATAATGGAGCATATTTGGTTTAAATAAATTCATTTACACCCTATAAGAAAACCAGTTGAAATTAAAAAACGTAAGAGATACAATAAAATGATAATAAAACATTTTGGTACAAAATACATCATATTTTGCGTATTGCATTAAAAATACATCTCTGGGTCCAAAAGGTATACTACGAACTTGAAGTGCGCACTTCTCAGGAAGTAAGGTCAGAAGTTTTGTTCAAAAGCCAAAAGCTCCAAGTTCACAGGGTGCGCGAAGAATCAGTTTTACGTGTTATGTACAGTACTTGTGTACTTAACATGAAGCACCTTTCGTGACTTAGAGTACACTCGAAAACTTCAAACTGTAATCGAAAATAAATAATTTGAGTGTTCAGTCAGTGCCAAATTCGTAAAATTAAAACTACCATACTATCTGAAATCAATATTTGTGAACGAATTGTATCTTTAGCTACTGCTCAGAAGTGGAAAATGTTACTGCCAAAAATGTATCAAAAGTCTGTAAGCTCCGAGAGTATCGAGCTCGGAATTTGAATGGAGGCCGCCATCTTGCACGCGTCACTACTGGCTTGAAACGTAACACGTGCACTGTAAATACAAATTCCATCTCACAGTTTGCAAGTTCGCATCGTGGCTTAATGGTTAAGGCGTTGTCTTGTTGAGTAAACAACCCGGGTTCGAATCTCGGCGGGGGCAAGATTTTTTTTCTTTCAAAATATATTTCTATATGTTCATATTTGTTATTGCTTTCTTGCATATTTTTTTTGTACATTATATTAGTGACCATAGTTAGGTTAGGTTAGCGTAGGTTAGGTAAAATAAGGTCAGGTGTGTACACTTTCCGTTCTCAAATTCCGAGCGCGCTCCGAGATTCGAAAAAAAAAACGAGTTTGAATCCCGGCGGGGGTATGATTTTTTAAAAATATATTTATATTTATTGTTGCTTTCTTGCATTTTTCGTAGATTATCTTAGATTAGTGACCATGGGTTAGGTTGGCGTAGGTTAGGTAAGGTCAGGTGCGGTAAGGTATCTTTACACTTTCCGTTCTCAAATTCCGAGCGCCTTGGCTCCATGGGTCTCTTGATAGGGACCTAAATCTATTAACAAACCTCTGATTATGATCTGGTACTTTGCTTTAAAGAACACTCTGACTCTCTACCGCAACCCACTATAACATACCTGTTATGCGAGACAACATACACGCTTAGGATATATTTTACACAGACGGACGAACAAAGCGGAAACATAAGGTGCCGCATTGCTGGCCGCGCTATGGTATCAACGGACCTACAAAGATGAAAATGATTATTCATGATAAATTAGATGCTTTTCAAAACCTTACCAGCAGTCATTCCAAAGCAATTTGATTCACTCCGCCACGAAGAATCATCACATTGTTTGTTGGGAAATAACTACTATAACCTACAAGTGCAAGATCATTCCCTTATCCTTCGAAAAAAAAAAAAATGAGCACTTATCTCAATAGCGTAAAACCGTTAAAGAGTGTAGACGACTGCCCCACTCATTGCACGTAACTGCAAAGGATTCTATTCTTAGTGTACAAGGGCACAAGCAAAGATATTAGTATTTTGTAAATATTAATAAAAAAAAATGTTTCAGGCTAATCCTGAAAATGAAAATGTGAACCTTTATGTACAACTGAAAGTTACACATACATTTACACAGCAAAAAACAATTACAATTATTGTATTAAAGAGTGTAGCTTCTATGGGTAAACTTACGAAGAAATCAGTGTTTGGTATTTATCATTTTCTTGGTAAACTAATTTATACAATACAAAACTAATTTCTCTCAACTTGACTTTTGTATTAAATTACAATCGTTGTACAAAACCGGAATTACCCAACAATGAACTTCGAAATATACGTACACGATATGTACACTGTAGTGGTGGTGCTAACAAGGAAAGTTCAGATACTCTTAATCAGTGGCTTTTTAATGTTAACAGCACAATGAAAACACCATTATGTAGCTATATACTATATCTACATTTTTATAGAGTACGCTGATATCTACTGTAATTAGGAAATTATGGACAATCGAAATTATGGAAACAGGTCAAAATCCGATGATTAATTAATCACTGGAACCGAGATCAGTTTTGATCTGTTATGGTGGTGATATATGAAATGTCAGGTAACTGTGGGTGTATGTATATATGTGTATGTGTGTGTGTGTGTGTGTGTGTGTGTGTGTGTGTGTGTGTATATATATGGCAACGCCCTAGCCGAGCTGGTCTGCCGGTTCCCGTAAGATCACCGAAGTCAAGCAGCTCTGGGTCTGGTCAGTGCTTGGACGGGTTACCGTTGCAGTACTCCAGATGGTGTTGCCTGTGCGGCGTCCACCCAGCGTCGTGAGGCCAATTGGGGAGCTACTTGAATAAAGAGGTAGCGATCACAGTGAGAGCTTCGGCTCTCCTCTCCCAACCCGTCTGGACAGCGTGGGAGCAGTAGACCAACTCCTCCCTTCGGGGAGAGGCCTCATCCACTAGTGGATTGAATATGGCTGTGATTTATTATATATATATCATCATCATCATCCCTCGTGCGCAATAGGCGTACGCGTTCGATTCGCTAAATTGCGTAAGAATGTTGGGATTGAGGTACGTCACGTACGCACTATGAAATTCATGGTAAGAATTCATTATAATTATAAAGTATGTGGGTTACTAAATTGTATATGAGTGTCAAGGAAGTTATACAATATGCTGCTAAATATGAGATGAGTGACAGTGATTTTTATAAACAGTTCAACTTGCACATTATGTCTTAAAGTATCATTATGGTTCATTCGGGTTCGGGATTTTTGTTACGTATCAGCACCATTATCCTGGAGGTAATGTCCAAAATTTGAACTTCCTAATTACTTCTGAGGGTGTGCTAACATTTTGTATAGCTATATATATTACAGCATTGATTATCCGAATTAATTGGAGGATCGATAGTGTCCGGAAAACTGATATTCCGGATAATCGATTATGACTTAAAATATACACTAAACATCACACAAAATCGGTTTAACCGTGTAATCTTGTGATCTGGAATATAAGTTTGGTTTTAATAATTTTAGGGCAATAACACAGCACTGTTATAGGACTCAAAAACAAGATTTGCTGTAGTGATACCACACGAAAATTGGTCTATTTTTATTTATTTATTTATTTACGACTCGGAACTGTACGGATAGCCGATTTCCGGATAATCGATGCTCAACTGTATATTAACTACATAATGGTCTTTTCATTTCGCTGCTAGCATTAAAAATTGCTAATTAAGGATATCCGAACTTCCCTGGTAAAAGTGTGAAGTCTGTAAGCACGACCTCGAGTTTAATTAAACAAGTACTTGATATAAAGTATCATTTAGGAGCAGAATGAGACTTCAAACACGTCAACTGTAACAGAAGGTCCTTCCGTAAGGAATGAAAACGCACAAATACTTAAACAGCGTACCTGAGTCGTAGATTAACTCAACATGGATTATCAATTTCTGTTTTAAGAGGGCAAAATCGATTTTTATTATCACTTTATTAAGGAAGAAATACGGTATTATAAGGACAAACAATAAGTACCAGTGATAAACAAACATCAGCAATTTAGTTGTGCAATGAACAACCACGTTAGTTTCTCATTTTATCCGCGATTGGCGCTGCAGTCAAGTATGCATCAGAAGTCCATTTAGTGAATGGAAGTGTACAGTCACGGCTTGGTACAGTGCATGCTATAAAAAAAAAACCTACTACTTCAGCTTTTGGACACAGCCTAAAATTTTCTGAGAAAGGGGTAACAATATAGTACGTATAACGTGAACAGCCGATATATGGACGTCTGAAAGATTTTCTATTCCAATCAAGTATACGCCTGAATATTCAAGTCTTGCGCACAGAGTCTGAAGTTTCTATGAATGATTTTTTTCTTTTGGTTATATCCGTTAAGTTTACCCTATAATACTACACTACCTGTTAACCTCTATTAGAACCTAACAAGACTGAGATTTGTGATTGGTTGAGAAAATGTCAGGATAATGTTTGGAATAAAAATTGGGTTTTAAAGGTTTGACTTAAAAAATCCAAGTTATTTTAAATTTTAAAACATGTGTTTCTGTCTTTATTATCCATCTTTCACTATTATGTTCTTATATTAGGAAGTTCGGTTCTCGTTCAATATCATCCACTTTTCGATTCCCCCCCCCC
>JAGDQP010013007.1:13601-28100 GCA_022664845.1 Lepisma saccharinum | reverse complement strand
CACCACACACACACACACACACACACACACACACACACACACACACACACACACACACACACACACACACACACACACACACACACTTACTTTCATTTGACTCCACAAACTCGTTCAAATTAAAGTTTTGCTGGAAAAATTCTTAATCTGTCAAAATGTTCAATTTAAAGTTTTAAATGTAGATCTTTTAAAACCTTTCGCTTTGTACTCATATGGTTTCGAAAGTGGTAACTTTCATTGTTTTAATTTCTTCTGAAAGAAATGTTTTACTACTTCAGAAACCACCTCCACTGAAGGGAACAAAAACTAACCGCTATGGAAGCTGGATCGTTCAGAAAATGCCACACAATGCGAACCACTCCAGATATATCACGGAAAACGATGCAAAGATGAAAAGTGAAAACCCGAAACTCACGTAACTGTTTCGCTCTATGCCTTCATAAGTGCAGAGTACTTGTAGTTGCTTATTTGTCAATCCTTTCTCATACAGTGTTAAGCTTCCTAGTAACCTGATATAAATACGTATATGTATTTATCATGGATTACCTGTATTATATATATTGTTTGAACAAAATCATTAATTCATTAACTTAAGAGTCATAATCGCATCCTTATTGGCGAAACAATCTATTCTTTAACAAAAAAACAAATCTATATCTCCTTCAAACAGGTTTATAATGTAGATACACAAAAGTACGCTCGAGTTAATATATAAGTCAATTGTTACTACTAATGTCTTACTTAATATGGGAAACCACAACCATGGAAGAGCAGACCGGCTTGCAACTGAAAGACTCGGAATGAAAAAGTTCGTCATCGTATAATTAAAAATTGAAATAAAGCCACTGGTTTATCACCCGCCTAAGATTGAAACCATCTATCTATCTGCAAAGCAATTTTTAAAGTGCCTATTCCTGTGAAATTGGAAGCTATTTATATATTGGGGAGACGTGAATAAATAAATGTTTGAAGCCATTCTGATGCTAGGATAATACAAAGTCATATAAGCAAGTTCTATATGAAGGTTTAATTTTGTGTTTGGATTTTCTCCTTTCATATTGGAATTCGTTACTGCAAACTGGCGAATGATTTATTAATACGTCACTAGGAGACACGAATCATTTATTGCTGAAGTATGACCTTAACCAATTGATCACTGGGTGTGAGAGTTTATTTTTAACTCAATGATATAATGGTGCTGTAGAACTTTAATAAAGAAAATCATTATCATAATTAATGTTCTGCTGAAACCAGTAGGTCATATGTACGTTAAGCTCTTTCCAATATTACACAATACTATTATTTTTAATGCACTGCGTTAAGCCAACATTTTTTCCCTTAAATTTTACAATGTTTAATTACGTGAACAGTTTAACGATCACGAAAGTGATCCGTTTTAATCCAGTAATTGCATTTAGTGATCTTCGCTATATTAAACACACACAATCATATGGTGTCTTTTGTTTTAAGACACATATTGGTTGGACAACTTCCCATGCCATGTCCAATCTCTAGAACGAATTCAGCATATTTTTTTTTTTTTCTTGTGTACATAACCATTCTTAACTTACATTATGTAAGGAAAAGAAAAAGACGCGAGAAATGTTACCAATTATCCTACTACTCTTAAACTTTCACTTTCAGAACTAATCCATGTTACATAACCCCCGGATACCTTCTCCACACAATAGTATTTATGCAATGCGGAAAATAATGCACAAAATAAACAAAAAACAAATGAATATGCTGTTAATAGAGAACTCCAAGAAACAGATTTCCAAGATTATAAATGATTTTAAGCAGAGTCTGCTTTTCTCTCAATCGTTTGTATATTCGAGAGTCCCACTGAAGCACGTAATTTCAAATAATAATAATCATCTTGATCTTGCACAATATATACCTCTAAGGGGTTTCCCAATCTCATACAAAATTCAGTTGCTTCTGGGCACACCTCCAAGTACGGGACGGAGGCATCTTTGAAATTTTATATGGAACGTCCTGCAAAATATTACATTTTTCGATTCTACAGGGCAAAAAAGCTTATTTGTAACATTTTTAATCGCAAATATTTAGTTGTATACATAATTTTATATTCAAATGTCACTAAATAATGTCTTCCAATTCTGTGATTTCTTTACATAGGCATATATTATAAGTTTCATGTTTTCGTCTAGAAAGTAACTCTTTACAGTACACGACTAACGTAAATGAAGCCAAGCGATCTTCATATACAGGTTGACAATAAAAATCTAGCAATTTCGGGACCTGAGGACTGCATGATTTTCGAAAATGCCGGATTTTTTATGTATATATATTTGCTGTATATATTTCACAGAAAAGGACCATTTGTACAATAATTTAAAGAAAGAAAATTAATCACTAAATGAAAGGCAAATTTGTTGCTTTAGAAATTTACGAGGAACATTTAGATTGTAAAGGCTTATATTCATGCGCGGTGACCACGCATGTGAATATAAATATTATTAAAAGATGCCCTCAGGAACAACAAACGTTGAACGTTTGAAGCGAATATCTTTTGTCGTTGTAAAGTTATAGACATTTGACCTTAACAACGTACAACTTTTTCAGCATACTTAAAGCATTCTATAAAGCGTTGGGATATGTAAATGTCAATATAAACTCATGGTCTATCGGCTAGACCCCCATTTTGAGGAAATGGACCACTTCACCCGCTAAAGACGAGTGGGGTGTCATTTTATACCATTGTTTGTCCACTTTACGAAAATGGGAACCCGGAAATCAATTTTGGTAGCTCTCATACTTTTGGCGGGAAAAATTGTTTTGGAAGGGGTGAATTTGCAATAGGCGAAGACCTTCATATTGGCAACGCTGGTCCCCTCCATAATAACCCGACAGTTATAAATGATACCTCGTTGGAAAGCTCATGAAACAGAGATCCCAACGGTATACCATATGTTACAATTGTGCTTCATATTTAGAAGAGAAAACCTGAAAATTTACGGAAAAATCCGATTTTTTAAAATTCACAATCAGTTGGCAACACTTACACTGATCATACGCCTACGAAAAAAATCCAACGTATACTCTAAGTATTCCTGCCAAACATATGCGACAACCATAAATGTTGGTGCCATACAACATAAGAGAAAAAATAGGAGCAACCAAACATTGCCTTGGTGATCGCCTTCTACATTGGGCTAATGAGGAATATGTCCCCCTGACTTTTCTCCCGCTTTGGCTACGACTTTACAAGTGAAATTTCGTCATCCCGTCTGTTGTTCATTCACAACAATTGTGAGCAAAATAGAGCCACTTTGAGTCATTATCGGCGGATCTATGGCGTTTTGATTTATTACAGCACCGCGGTGGTCGCTATTTATTGAAGAAATTAGGAAGTAAAAACGTGCACCCTCTCCCTTTACCCTTCTAGCCGGAGAAACCATACAGACAGTCTGTATTACCACTTAGGTTGGTTGGTTCTTGTCATTTTAGGCCGTTCTGTTTCACTATTATATGAGCCTGGAGCCCTGTCCTTACTCTTCTCACCAGCCTTCTGGATTCTCATTCTTCGTGTACGTAATAAAGGAGTTTTCCCTTCTTTTTGTAGTTCTATAAGTGTACCAGCGTTCTGACATTGTTTTTTGTTCTAGCGGTTTGTTGGTATTCTCAGTTAACATTACTATTTTGTCCTGTGAGTTTTTCTGTGCTCATATGATTGGCTAGGCTCCTCTCAGAGTCTGAGGATTTAATTTTTCATTAGGAAATATTATTTTTCTTTTCGGTATTCTGGTTTGTGTGGATCACGATTTCAGCCGTCTGGTGGTAATGACTGTAGTTATTATTTTAATGTTTAAGTTTATTTTTATACAGTGACAGTTTGTGTTAGTGGTCAGTCAGTCATGTTCATGACCGGGCTCTTGGCTGCTTGACGTACGGTATATCTGTTGCTTACATCTATTTCCATTTTCCTCTTGTCTGTTTGATTGGTCTCCTACTTCGAGGAGTTTCCCTGGTTTCTGGACTTTTCCGATTTCCTTGTTCAGATCTGGTAATCGTTGCTTCATTAACTGGGCTTCATTGTAAGTTTCCGGTTCATATGGTCTCTAATATATTGTTTTGGTACTAAAACCGGCCGACTTTTTCTCTTTAATTCCACTTTTCTCGTTCATTTAAGTTTATTTTTGTCGTTAATTGCATTGACCACACATGTGTTTACAGGTTGGTATTCAACATTGTTATCTCAGGGCTGGTCTAAATATAGATACTGACGTAGGAAACAGGTACGAATTGTTACAGTACCTGCGCCTCTATTTTACAGTAAGTACTTTGCACCATATCTAATGCAGTTTTTACATTATAACCACCTGCTCCGTGTGTAGTGTAGGAAATAGTGGGTGGAGTATTTCACATTTGGAGTGAACTTTTACCCTTTCCACTGTGTATTCTGAGATACAACTTTTCTGTGGTATGTTCAAGTCTCTTTGGTTAGTCATATTTTTGTAGGTAGGAGATTCAAAAATCTCCATGTGTGTTGAGAATTGTCTTTTGTTTCCAGTTATTTTTGCAGATAGTTGGTTTGGTTTCTGTCACAAGACTCTCACATGATAGTGTCATAATGCGTTAGGCTTTTACAATGTTTTATTTTAGCATTATCTTTTTTCTAGTCAGTCACAGGTTAGTAGGGGGCCTCATGGCCCTCTTCTTTGTTGTGGTGAACAACGGCCTCCTGCATTTCTTGTCCCTTAAGTAAGTTTTTCACTCAGTTTGTCACTAGCTTTTATAACTAATATTTATTATTATATATTTTTTAATTTTATAATAATTACCTAGTTGCAGGTTCCTGATTATTTTGGTCCTAAAAGGTCCTACGGTTAGTAACTTTTTCGTCTTTCATCAATTCTGTGTAATACAGAGAAGTTTGTCAATTTATCTTGTGAGGAGCCGGCCGGTGTTTCAAACAAGCTCTGTTTTAAACCTAGTTTAATTTTGACATTTGCTTTGTGCTAGATATAAATTCAGCATGTTAGTTGTGTACCCGCTTGGAGAGTATTTTTTTTAATCTTTCCAGTCTCCTCTCTACCTGTAGTTGGACCAAGGGAGTGCCAGTTCACCCCTGATCGCTAAAAGCTAGTGACATAATTTCAGTGAAAAACTGACTCAAAGGACAAGAAATACGGGAGGTCCTTGCCCACCACAACAAGGAAGAAGGCCATGAGGCTCCTACGAAACTATGGATAGCTAGAAAAAGACAATGCTATAATAAGACATTGTAAAAGCCTAACGCATTATGACACTATCATGTGAGAGTCTTGTGACAGAAATCTGCAAAAATGACTGGAAACAAAGGACAATACTCAACACATGGAGATTTTTGACTCTCCTACCTACAAAAATGACGAATCAAAGAGACTTGAACATACCACAGAAAAGTTGTATCTCAGAATACATAGTAGAAGGGTAAAAGATCACTCCAAATATGAAATGTTCCACACACAGAACAGGTGGTTATAATGTAAAAATTGCGTAGGATATGGTGGAAAGAACTTACTGTAAAATAAGAGGACAGCTACTGTAAGAATCCGAACCAGTGTCCCATATCAGTATTTTTTATATTTGGACCTACCCTGAGATACATATGTTGAATACCAACCTATAAACGCATATGGGAGTTTGTCAATGCAATTCACAACAGAAATAAACTAAATGAAAAGTGTAATTAAAGATAAAAATAATCGGCCGTTTTTTGGACCAAAATAATGTATTAGAGACCACATGAACTGGAAACTTACAATGAAGCCCAGTTAATGAAGCAACGATTACCAGATCTGAACAAGGAAATCGGAAATTTCAGAAACCAGGGAAACTCCTCCAACTGGGGGACAAACCAAACAGACAAGAGGAAAATAGAAAGAGGTGTAAGCAACATATATATCGTACGTCAAGCAGCCAAGAGCCCGATCATGAACATGACTGACTGACCACTAACACAGATTGCGAATGTATAAAAATAAACTTATACATTAAAATAATAACCACAGTCACTACCACCACACGACTGAAATCATGATCCACACAAACCAGAATACCGAAAAGAAAAAGAATAGTACCTAATGAAAAATTAAATCCTCAGACTCTGGGAGGAGTTAATACACACGTATGGGTCCCTGGCCAAACATATCAGCATAGAGAGCCTCACATGACAAACTAGTAAAGTTCACTGAGAATACCAGCAAACCGCTAGAACAAAAACCAGAATGTCAGAACGCTGGTACACTTATAGAACTACAAAAAGAAGAAAGGAAAACTCCTTTATTACGTATACGAAGAAAGAGAATCCAGAAGGCTGGTGTGAACAGGAAGGGCCTGGCTCATGTAATAAGGAAACAAAACGGCTTAAAATGACAAGAAAGAACAAACCTAAGTGGTAATATACTGTCTGTACGGTTTCTCCGCCTAGAAGGGTGCGCATTTTTACTGCGTAATTTCTTCAAAAAATAGCTACCACCGCGGTGCTGTAATAAATCAAAACGCCATAGATCCGCCGATAATTGCCCAAAGTTTCACTAGTATAGTCGTAGCTGAAGCGGGAGAAAAGTCAAGGGGACATATTCCTTATTAGCCCAATGTAGAAGGCGATCACCAAGACAATGTTTGGATCCTCCGATTTTTCTCTTACGTTGTATGGCACCAAACTTTGATTGTTGCATATGTTTAGAGGAAATACATAGGGTATACGCTGGATTTTTTTCGTAGGCGTACGATTAGTGTAAGTGTTGCCAACTGCTTGTGAATTATAAAAAATCGGATTTTGTCGTAAAGATTTCAGGTTTCTTCTTCTGAATACGAAGCACAATTTGACCCCATGATATACCGTTGGAATCTCTGTTCCATAAGCTTTCCAACAAGGTATCATTTATAACTGTCGGGTAATTAGGGAGGGAACCAGCGTTGCCAATATGAAGACCTTCGCCTATTGAAAATTTCCCCCTTCAAAAACAAATTTTCCCGCCAAAAATTATGGAATAAAATGGCATCCCTCTCGTCTTTACCGGGTAAAATGGCCCACTTTCCACCCTAGCTAATAAGACTATCAATCTTGGATGAAATGCGCTGATTCGCTTACAGTTTTTTCGGGAGACAAATTACGAAGGTAGTGTGTTCCTAGGCAGTGTAGCTATCGTGTCTACGTGTTTGTATTCCCGTATTACAGTGTGTGGTCCATGAATGCTGTTAAAGTGAGGTGAGTGTGACATACCGCTCTAAACAATGTTTACTCGTTCAGAACAGCATATGTTCATCAAATTTCAGGTGGCACAAAGTCGAAATGCAAGTTAGATCCACAAAGAATTACGTGAGGCGCGTGGTGACAGTACTCTGACTTTTCGAATAGCTGCGAGATGGAATGCGACACTCGCGGCCGGGCACCAATCAGCAGACAAATAACATGGAAAATCATGTGGAAACACTGTGAACATTGCTTGAACATGATCGGCGATGGACGTGTAGTGAACTGGCTAATTAACTTAATATTTCGTCTGCGTCAATAAACCACGTGCTAACACATGATCTCGGCATGCGTAAGGTTGCAGCCAGATGGGTGCCTCATGTCCTGACGGAGGTGCAAAAGTGGTACCGATGGGAATGTGCATGCTTACACCGTGAAGGAAGGTATTGAATTTATGCACAGCATTATTGCGAGTGACGAAACATGAACATCATATGAACCAGAACTGACACGCCAGTCCAGTGAATGGCTCCAACCGGCGTCCCCGTGACCGAAAAAGGTCAAACAAGAGCCTGCAAAAGTGAAGGTCATGAGGATAATCTCCTATGACAATGAAGGCATTATCCTCTCACATCAAGTCCCACCAAAGGTTACCGTAAATGCTGCGTACTATGCTTCATACCTGAGTCACCATTTGAGGCCAGCATTGTCTCATGCAGTCTGACCAATTCTGCTTCACAACGCCACATATCATACTGCCTTAGAGGTACATACTCTCTTACGACGATATGGTTTGGAGACACTGAAGCACCCGCCATATTCCACGGATATGAGCCCCTGCGATTTTGAATTGTTCCCAAAAGTGAAAGAACGACTCGCGGAGAACGATCCGTGATATTCCCAGCATTGTTCGTGCCTTAGGGCGCTCTCTTGAGTGGAAACCCTCTCACAAACGGGAACTCGGAACGACCAACGTCTGTCAGATATCTGAAAACGTATTCATCAGGCAGGCGGGGACTACATCGACCAACGTCTGTCAGATATCTGAAAACGTATTCATCAGGTAGGCGGGGACTACATCGAGGGAATGTAACCATGTTCTTGTGAGTAACACACTTCATTTTCATTTCCCAGAATGTTGCCACTTCAATCTAAATGATCCTCGTATAAAGATCAGTTTTTAATTTCTATTTTATTAGCTTTTTTAATAATTAATTATTTTTTTTAATTTAATTAACATTCATTTTAAAAGGTTTTTAATCCCAATAAGAAAAAGAAACCAGAAAAACGGCCAACGCGTCTTTAAAAAATCCAACTAATGCATTACCATCCAGCGTTGCAAAAATGAACATACGTACCAGGTAAACCCTACTGTGTGCAGACGGCATTATAGTCCAAGCAACAGGGAGCTGAAAATAGCCTTGATTGGAAAATACAGGAGTTTCGAAACTAGGCAGTTTGCGACTTTGGTGCCTTGCCGCTCGCTGCGCCATATTGAAAAAAATGGCACCAAATTTTTTATAAATATCTCGCATGGAAAGCAAGCATTTTAGAGCAAAATGTATCATTACAAAAATTAATCTACACAAAATTCTTTACAAGAAAGTTTTGTAGTTCTCCAATTTTTTCCACACTGTTTCGTAACAGCAAAGGCCAAGCAACAGAGATGAAAATGGACATACCTGAAAAAATACAGGAATTTTCTCAAATTTGCAGTTTGATACATTTTCATATAATGAGTAATATACCGAATTTGTGACCTTAATGCGCTGCTGCTGGTTGTCTCTCGCATGGTTTTGCATGTTGGGCAGGGCCACCAGCGGCAGCGCACCAAGCTCACTAATTCAGTATGTCGCTCAGGATGCAAAACTATATTAAACGGCCAATTTTCGAAACTAGGCACTTAAGTACTGAAAACGATATATTGTCGAAAAATATATTTCGGGCGCCATTTGTAAAATATGGAGGAGCGCGCAATAACTCATCAAGGTCGCAAATTTAGTATATTGCTCAATGTGTCAAACTACAAATTTTACAAAACTCTTGTATTTTTGTTTTCTAGGTATGTCCACTTTCTGCTGCTTGGCCTTTGCTGTTACGAAACAGTGTAGGGAAAAATTGAAGAACTACAAGCAGCTCTAGCGTCTAAACGGTGCATCCTACAAGAAAAATGGAAATAACCCTTCTTGTAGAGAATTTTGTGTAGATAAAGACATTACATTCTACCCTAAAATGCCTTCCAAGCGAAATATTTACAAAAAAAAAAAACTGGTTCTGGCGCCATTTTTTAATATGGGGGAGCGAATGGCAGCGCAGCAAGGTCGCAAATTTAGTATATTTCTCAGTATATGAAACGGTCAGTATATATATACGGGCAACGCCCTAGCCGAGCTGGTCTACCGGTTCCCGTCAGATCACCGAAGTCAAGCAGCTCTGGGTCTGGTCAGTGCTTGGACGGGTGACCGTTGCAGTACTCCAGATGGTGTTGTCTGTGCGGCATCCACCCAGCGTCGTGAGGCCAATTGGGGAGCTACCTGAAGAAAGAGGTAGCGATCACAGTGAGAGCTTCGGCTCTCCTCTCCCAACAAGTCTGGTCAGCGTGGGAGCAGTAGACCAACTTCTCCCTTCGGGGAGAGACCTCATCCACTAGTGGATTGAATATGGCTGTGATTTATTATATATATATATATATAATAAATCACAGCTTTTTTTTTTTTTTTTTTTTATTATTATTATTTTCTTTTAAGAAGTACATACTGCCTGGACTAGTAAGTATGACAAAACATGATTCTGGAGTACAGCGACGTCAAAACAAACGATGCCTCCAGAAAACAATGGCGCGTCAACGCGGTTAATTTTAAAATGAGCTCAGGCATTCATGCCGAGAAACAGATGGAACCGAAATACTGATTGCCGGATTTTTTATTGTTAACCTGTATACAAAAGTATGCGTTCTACTGGTCATGTGATCGTACACGATTGGTTTTATTCAGGACGAACGAGCTTAGAAATATTAAACACTTCTAAACAAAAGTATCAATTAGATGAATAATTTGTGAAATATTAGCTGTTAACACGTTAGTAACACGAAGTGATAATATAAATTTGTCACAACTTTGTTAATTACATTTTATAGGAAAATAGTTCAAGTTATTAGCATTATTATTTTAGTTTGTAATCAAAAATGTAACTATTCTCATTGTTATATTAAAAATTAAAAACCTCGAACTTAATTTTTATAAATTGAAATTTTTAAAATGAAGTTTCAATTAGATGCATTATTTCTGAAATATTTGTCATAATCATTACACAAGATGGACAACTCTGAATAATTTGCTAACTGGACACCTTCTCTTATTGCAGAGATAAAGAATGAATAACTACACAATTTTGAATTTGCATGTTATTTATCGGCTTTTCAGGTATCGTTTCTTCAGGTCGGGATAGGGTAGGGAAGGTGTCGGCCTGGGCCTTGTTTGAAGGTACCATCCCGACATGACCCTAGTGTGACTGAGGAAAGCCCCTTGGTAAAACCTGTCAGGACTTCTATATTACACATAAACATACTACTAAAATGTATCAATAATGCTAGATGTTTCCTTGTTCTGCGTTTAATTACGATATTCCGTAAACGACTTCTACTGAAGAAGTAGATGGAAAATGTAGAACGTTTGAGCTGAACAGATGTAATTAACTGAAAAGAAGTTTCTGCTGCTTCAACTCTCAACAACTAAAGCTAAACTTAGCTTGGTCTTTTTCTGTTTCGAGGTTACAGAGTACCTTGTGCGTATTGTATACACGCTGTCAGACTAGTGTCCTTCTCAGCTGCGAACATATACGAATACGCAAGGTCTGCACGATATGCATTATGCAATGCACAGTACTTGTTGCAATAAACAGCCTCAAGAATAAATACTAATTTGTCAACTGAAATAAGCATACCTAACTGCACAAACTTCACGCAATAAGTAACTACCATGCGACCTATTTGCCATGCCAAATATTAGGAATTACAATTTTATCTTATTTAATTCAAAAACTTCCTGAAAATTCTTTACATCAAACAATAAATGGGAGCATCTATGTAAAACACTTTCCCCAACAGAATTCCAATACATAAGCACTCTTAAATGTACGTTCGCGAGTGTGGCAATGCGTCAAGTATTGTCCATAATAGGAAATACGATCGCAGATAGCATTTGTGAAATATGATCCGGTGTTATATCTAATATGATATCCAAGTTTTTCTACAAACTCACAACCTGCATTTAGATTATGGATAAAATCATATTATATTTCATAATCTAATGATTTCATTTAATTATAGGTTTAAGCTATTAGCTATAGTGTTATTTATATTCGAAGTGCCAATCTTGCAATCACTGGAAAAGTATAGATTCTGTTAATCTATTACGAATAGATACTTCGAATTTAGGTATATCCCACGAGAAATAGAGATCGCGTTCTCAACCATTACACACTCTACCATACGAAAAAAGTAACAGATTCGGAGAGTGAGTTCGTGTGAATTCTTGAAAGTAAGCCAATAGAATTTAACATAATCGAGTGTTCTTGAGTTAAAATTTGTTTAACTCAAGCTATTGTTTTAGCAGGATTACCAGATCATTTTTTACCAGTGGAGGACAGTAAAGTTAAAAATTAAGGATAGCTGTAAATTGTATTCTTCCAATGGAGGACAACTAAGCTAAGATTGGTAGATACCTGCGGCTACTTTTCATTTAAAATCCTATAACGAAACACTGACGAACAGAAGAATTTCTTACTTTCAAATTTAAGATTTTACAGGGCAAGTTACACAAAATTTTACTTTTTTATTGTCTCTTCCTATTAAGTAATCAAATTTAATGAAAAGGGAAAGTTATTACCAACCGAGAACAATCTATCTGCTTGTCCAATTCTGAATTTTTCAACCTGGTTCATATAGAATGGAAAACATTTCAAGATATTTAGAGATATGCCACATCACACTATAAATTTTAACTGCAGTGGAAAGCAGCTAATCAAAATGTTACATAAAAATGTACGTGCAGTTCTTAGAAATGAAAATATTTTTTTTTCTCGCACATTATGCACTTGATAAATAAATTTTGAAAAATGTAACAAGACAAATACGGTTGATTAATTAAATCTCTAGCCTGAACAGAGTTTACTTTTGAATTTCCATATGAGTTAAGCTTAATAATAAAACACAAGACTACTAGAAACGACAAGGTTCATTCAAGTTTGTAAGGCAATTCGAAAGAAAACATCTCTCAACAAGAACTCAAAATACATAAAAATATTATATCCTGAATCTTTTGTTTGCTAATTGAATGCAGTTATTGTAGCCTCCAAGCCCTAACATTATCCTCCGCTATTGACAAAAATAGTATCTCCCATTGTATGAAATCTTCATGAAACCTATCGATTGGTGTAATTGCTATGCGCTTGGAGTTATGAGAAAATCTATACGGTAACTTGCCTACATAACTATAGGAGCATTAAAAATGATCCACCTAGAAAAATATATCACTGTGTTGAAACTTGGTGAAGAGGGACCGATATGACCCAGTAACAGCTAATAACATTTTGGTGGCAATACTATAAGGTATTACGGGTCACATCTATCTGTCTACCGAGTTCCAACACAATTTGATTATGTCCTCGGTAGGGCATTTACAACATCCGTTAGTGTTAGTAATTATCGGTACTCCGAAAACCCCAAGGGGATATTAAGTAACTAATTACCCCACTCGCTGGCTCTCATAAAGAGATTTTAGTTGATACATACTTGTTTTGTTGACACTGTCAAAAACGTACATTCGGTATACACCTACAATGTTAACCGAAAAGTATTATTTTATTCTATAGTTGATAGGGCCTATATGGATTTAGCAATGTTCCCTTGTCCATCAGTCGTACCTTACTTAATAGACATCCTAGTTCCTTGGGCGAATACAAGAGAATTATCATAGTTTTACTTGAAAACTACCACGGAACTTTACATACTTCCTTTTTTCCTGAAATATACAATATTAAAAGCACACATCTGGGAATCCATACATTTGGACGAATGTGCTTCCTTGTTTCGTTTTCTTACAAGACTGTCCATAAAGCTAATTGCATATGAAAAAAGCAAATAGAAGCAGAGCAAAGCGAAGCAGAGCGAAACGTATTAAACTTATACATTGTGTATGCCACGCTTTGCTTCAATTTGCGTCTTTTGATGTGCGGGGCTACTCTTGTAAAAACAAATCAAGACCACACGGCAGAAACCATTACAGTACTGATTCCTATGTGTAAGAAATTTCATTCTATCATTTTCTCCACAACATTCTCCGTGTCATTATTCCCTGATAAAACTACGAACACAGAAGGTTACTCACAAACTTTGTAGGAGTCATTTATTCACTACATTATTTTTTTTTTTTTTAAATACATTCAAGCATGCTTTAATATGGGTCATTTCGATCATAAAATTTATACAAACTTGCGTGATATTCTCGTGCCTTAAATATTTTAAAGCCGTCCTCGTACTTCAAAATATAGTCCTAGTGTATAAAACTGATAGGAAGAGGAAGCTGGCTCACCTTTATTTGGAACCTCACCGTAGTCTGAGTGTATGTCAAGAAAACAAATGAGAACGGTAAAAGTAAATAATGCTGATCCGCGTGAAGAACTGTCGCGTTCACTTACTTACTATACACCTTGACCTCGAAATACGACAAACCGGTCTGTGGAACTTCAGGCAAAAAAAGAAGTAAAACTGCAATCTACGTAGACGATAACATAGCCTATGTCATGTGCCGTTAACAGCTTCTTCCTATACCAAGCAATCTGTTGCAACGTTTTCCCAATTGCTACTTTTAAAAATATGCTTCTCTCCAAGTGACCGATTCACATTGGAGACTACCCTACTACCGGTGGAAGCGGTGACAATAGCACTGATAGCAAAGTATCTGGTGTAGTAAAAAGTAATCCATTATTTTTGCATGACATTGAAGGCTTGACTTACCATAGTTAGAATGATCCGATTTACGTCACATATGCGCCGTTTTGTTCGATAACGTGTTGCCATTTGGAAGGTAATAACATGATGCCTCTCTCATAGAAGCCCTTGTCCCTATTGGCAAAAAATTGAGACAGTCGATGTTCACAAGCCTCTCTTGACGCGAATTTTGCACCAGCAAACGTGTTCGCCATGGACAGGAACAGATGGTAATCACTCGGTGCCAGGTCCGGACAATAAGGTGGATGCATAAGAACCTCCCAACCAAGCTCCCGGAGCTTCT
>JAGDQP010013007.1:0-12790 GCA_022664845.1 Lepisma saccharinum | reverse complement strand
TTAGCTCTTGGGCAATCGAAACAGTGCTTACATGACGGTCGGACGCGACAATGTCCATGATTTTATCGACATTTTCGACACTTGGCCTTCCAGTGCGTGGTACATCTTTGACGTCAAAATTACCGGAACGGAATCGACGAAACCAAAATTGCGCGTACAGTATCAGGACCATAAACACTATTCACATTTGCAGCCGCCTGGCTTGCGTTTTCGCCTTTATCGAAGAAAAACTGTAAAATATAGCGTATTTTCTCTTTGCTAGTGTCCATTTTGACGCGCGCTCACACAACACTGAGTCAACTCATCACAACTATCTGAACAGTGTTTGTAGTACGCAATCTAATCGTTTGAACGCCATCTCGTTGAACCCGATCGGACTTATACAACGCGAGATACAGATCACTGAAGCCATCTATTGGCAAAATAATGGATTACTTTTTACTACACCAGATATTTGTGGTCATTTGAATTTAAATTTTATTTTAAGGTCTTTTGGCATCTTTGCTTCAGGTCGGGATGGGTTAGGTACAGGATGAGGAAGGTATCGGCCAGGGCCTATCTTAAGGTACCAATCCCGACATTCGCCTGATGAAACAGGCAAAATGCTGCAAAACTTCAGTCAAGATATTCGGCTATGGGGTTCGAACTCACGTGCCTACCCATTGCAGCTCTCAAGTCGACGACGTTACCGTATGGACAACTAAGGCTGGGCTATTTATGGTCATCTTTCATCTTCAAGTACTTCGGTAAGATCAATTTTGCATCATTTCAGTGCGCACAGTATTGCCCCAAATTTTAAAACCTTACAGCTGTTGCATCAACAATACATTATATTCATATTTTATACGTCGATTTTTTTTTCTCTCTCTCTCTTGCACAGCATGTAATATTTCGAACAACGACTGAGTACTAGTTCAATATAATTTACAATCAACGCATGCTTTGGTTAGTCTAGGTCTGTCGTGATAGCATTTTTTAAAAAACTAATCGAACATGACATTATCCTTCAAAAAAAAGAAAGAGCGTTCTTTAACATTTCGAGACACGTTAAAGAACTTCCAGTGGAATTAAACCATATGCCTACGGTCAAGTTCAAACGAAAATGTAAAACAGACTTTTTAGTCAGCAGCAAGCTGTATGTATATATTACTGAACAGACCTAAATCACAAACTAACAAAGAGCATACATTTAAAATCAAATTGCTGAAGTTCTCAATTCCTGAATGCAGTAGTTCTCAACTGTCCACCTGGATACTGATTACCGTTCCTCGTAATTGTGACATGACTAAATATTTATGTACAAATCTCAAATGTTGATTCATGTACTCTGATTGGTCATCTGTATTTGCGTAACTTCAACCAGTTAATGATAATGTTATATGCCTACATTGTATTTACGGATCATGTTAACAAACACACATTATTTATAGGGACGGATGAATTTACATGACAATTACAGGCTTCTTTAGCTTTTTAAATACGAACAATAGACCAATGCATTTCTGCTCGAGTTTTCTATATTTATGTGGAAAATGAAAAAAAGACTTTCATCCAGCAGTGAACTAAAAATGACTGAATCCCTGTATATATATATATATATATATATATATATATATATATATATATATATAATGCAACTTCTACTAAATAATGGGGAGGTTATTCAATTAGTGGTGACAAAACAATTGATACAAATTTAACAGGGAGAAACAACAAGATTTGAAAGACAAATAATATCGAAATGAGATGAATGGTATACAAGGTGGTAACCATTTTCTCATCTCCCTTCCACCAACTTCGAGAAATGGTTTATCAAAAGTTGAGAAACAAAGTTTAAGTCAGGGGTCTGGAAACTGCCTCGTTTCGTAGCTATAGGCTGCCGAAACCGTTGGAAAATGGGCTTCATGCTTCCAATATCACAAACGCCAGAGTTCATGCGGCATGCTATTGTCAAAAACTTGAAACCTACTCTATTCAAAAAATGCATATTTCAAAATTGTGAAATGGGTGCCCAAGGGATTCCTCGAAAAGAAGCAAACATTCCCAGAAATTCTCTGTAGTGAAGGCAGATCCAAATGAACATCATACGAGGAATCCGTGTGAATACGAGAATCCGAAGACTTTCCATGTAAATAAAAATGGCATACTGAATCACCACCATCCAATCGGGCAATGACTTCCTTTCTCACTGACAACAAACAAACATGTTCGTTGAATCTACTGTATGTAATTCTTACGCTGGTCTGTTATGGGACTTTTTTTTTTTTTTTTAATTATTCGGTATCTATTATTGTCTGAGATATCGACTTGGCGCAAACGAATTATTACATGCTGTAAAGTCAACATTACATTGATGTTTATCTCGACCCAATTTTACTTTAGAAATTTTCTGGAAATCCTTTACTTCCTTTGGGGAATCCATTGCGCACACATTGCACAATGTTGGGATATGCAGTTTTGGATAAGGGGATCGAAACGTATTACGTAATACGTTGAAGTATTATAAGAACATTTTCGACCCACTCCCCCTTGTAAGCATAAATAGGCAGCTAATTAACCTCCTATTCTTGGGCTTACGTTAAGACTTGTCAAATTTCTCTTCATTATTTAAGCAAAAAAATGTTTAAATCTCTAAATCTACACGAATATATTTTAAGCGAATCTTACGTAAGCATTACTCTAATCCCCCCGGTCCCATTATCAGATAAAATAAGGAAAGCTCCTTGAATAATATTTGAAAGTCTCTCAAGCAGGTTTGAACTTTGAAATCTTTGATGCTACATCAGCTCTACCGTTAATGGTATTGGAAATACGAAGATCTAAAATTCATTTTCCCATGCTTTTGGCAACCCGTAGCTCCGAAATTAAGACTGAATTTCATCCCGGCGACAGAGACTTTCTTCCCTTAATTTTTTATGTGTCATCATGTTATTACCACGTATACATTTCCAGCATCTTCAAGATAACATATTCAGTGTAGTTACAGAATAAAAATTCATTTTTCTAATCAGAAATAAAATCACTATTCCGGACAGAACGGATATCTAATGAAAAGGTAAGGTCATTACCGCCTCTGTTACAAGCATGCAAAGCACGCACACAATGTGCGCAATCCATCGGCAGGATATAAATCTCCATCTCTCCCCTTTTATCTCGCTTTACATATTTAACCGAGAATAAGCATCGTCCCGTTCAAATAGTAATTTCAAATACAACGAAAGAACTTTCCAATTCCCCTTTTCGGGATTAATTATTTTCCTTGTTAACAATGAATTTGAAAACACCTGTTCCACGTGGAAACGGCATCGATTACATCTATTATGTATCATCTCTCTTCTGCTTCCCAGTGTGTATAGCAGAAAAATATAAGGGTCTAAAATTGCCACAAAGAGACGACAAAACACGCGGCCTGCCATCATTTACTAAATGCCTACTTTCATGAGATTAATTACAGTTTCAATTCTTGAAGTTACACTGCATTTTTTAGGAACTGCAGAGATCTGTTTTGGACGGTAGAATTACAAATACCTGTAGAGCACGAATCTTTTTCCGTCTATAAATAAATAATACTACTTCCCCTGTCACTCATATCAACTTCATGCTTTCGTCGTGATGCATATTCCTCAGGCAATGTTTCCTTTAGGATGGCTCGCGGAACTGTAAGCTTTTCAATTGGGAGAAGCAAAGTAAAACAAATTCAGTTGGCTCCACATTCGGAAGGTTCAGGGATCGATTTCAGCGGTCGGTCATCCTGACTGAGGTTATCCGGATGTTTCCTTTTGCACCGGGCTAATGCCGGCATGGTACCTTAAAACTAGGCTCTGGACCACTTCTCCCCTGTCCTATCCCGTCTAGAGCGAAAGTTGCCTAAAGGCCATAAAAAAGAAATTTTAAAATAAAATTTTAACTAAATTATTTCTCCAATTTTATCGTTTCAAATTATATACGTCTTGGATCCCACATTGTACGTTGTTGTTTAATGTAAAGAAACGATCTCCAACAAAAGATGGCAGCACTATCTCCGTATATGTCTTATGTATTTTTATCGTTGCACGAAATTTCAGTCCTGCTGCAAATTCAAGCCTAGAGAGCTCAAACTTTCAGGGAAGAAAATTCATATCCAATTAAAGTGTTCAATCAATGCCAATTTTTTATTTTCGTTTCCTTCATTGTTGAAATCGCTTGATTATTGTTGTATCAAAACCTATAACAATGAAGCTCTTTCAACAATGAAGAAAAATAAAATTAAAAATCGGCACCGATCGAACTCGAATTGATTATGAATTTTCTTCCCTGAGAGTTAGAACTCTCTAGGCTTGAATTTGTATGAACAGAATTGAAATTTCATGCAACGATAAAAATACATTAGACATATTTGGATGTAGTGCTGCCATCTTTTGTTGGAGATCGTTGCTTTAAGCTATGTTTTGCCACGGGAATAGTTGACGAGTTGCTAGTACGGGTTCGGTTCGTTTTGTCGACAGCTCACTTCCTACACAAGTCACTTCGTCGACAGGTACGTTTCGTCGACAAGCGCAAAAATGCTTCGTTTCGGCAGAAGAGGCTGCCGAAAGAGCGAGAATATGAACTGTAGAGCTTTTTATTTCCATACCATTGGCAGTAGAACTTATGCGGTACGGTTTCCTCAAATACTTCAAACTTGCCCTATCCAAAAATGGGTTTCAAAACTAAGCAGTGACTAAGCAAGGGATTCACTAAACGAAATAGGACTAAGAATTTTCTGAAGCGAAGGTAGCTACTGCAAGCTATTATGAAAAAGTGTTAAATTTGGCGCTAGGCGCTAACAGGAAAAAGAGGCGTTAAAAGATTATTTAAAGCGCTAGTTCTGGCGACAAAAGCGCTTAATTTGAATCACTGATTACGCCATTCCTTGCACAATTAAGCAATAGGCCCTGTGTTTCAACTTATTCGTAAAAGAATATAATGATTGGCTTTACTGCAACATACCTTACAAACTGCTATACAAAAACCTCATCTTCTCATAGTCTAATTATTGCATTATTTTTGTTGTGTTTCTAAATTATCCACTTTTGGAAAATGCTGATAGAAAATGTAATTGTAGAAAGATCTTCTTCAGCGCCATCTACTGAGCATCATTCTCCAAATATTAATAATTGAATTCAGAAATCCAAATCAACACTATTCATAACGGAAAATTACAAGAAAATATTAAAGAATGTTCTTTGTCTTGGGCGTCCGCAGGTGATAGCGCAAGGGGGCAGTGGCGTACGCAGGATTTTTTGGGGGGGGGGGTGGCAGGTGGATCGTACATGCCTGCATTTTAGATGTAGCAGGCGGTATGCAGTAAAATATTTCGAACTTTTTGCTATGTTATAATCGTATCTAAGGGCTATAGTACATCTATGGATAAAATGTAATATCTACCCTGAAATAATATAGTTTTCAAGCAAACACCAATGTTTCTTATAAAAGTATTATTTATGAATTCTGGTTTCAGTTAACCTCTTTTTCACAGTATATAAACGTACTTAACTACTAGTCAAAACTGAAAGTAGTAGAATTTCTGAACAGTTTATGGTGGCATTAAATATTAACAATATGTTAATACATCGATTTTGTTTATGAACTCAGCTTGTTGTTAATCTGTTTTGTTTTATATTAGCGTTGCGAATCGTTAGAATGGAATAGTAGAAACATAGTAATTATCAACAAAATATTTTTAATTTTTTAATATATTTTACACATCGTGTATTTCCAGATTTATCAGGTTATCCCATAAGTAAATGTCTTATTTGCGATGACCGTTGCAATGACGCCATCTGACGAGCGAATAGTGAAGTAGATGGCACGTACCATAGCTGAGTCATAGAGCTGATTGTGCAGCAGAGTGTAGAAGGAGAACGGTCTACTCCACTTTTGGAAGTGTGGCTTGTGTTTGATCATGGCAGTGTCGGAGGACCACATACGGCATGTCATCCTGTATGAATTTCACCAGGGACATCAAGCCAGCGTAGCGGTACGAAACATCAATGTCGTATCATGGTCAGGGTGCTGTGGTATGCGAAAGAGCCACAGGTGGTTCAAGAGGTTTCGGTCTGGGGACACCAGCCTCACCGATAAATCCGCGAGAAGGGAGACCTGTGCAGCTGAACAACGATGCTCTGCGAGCGGCGGTGGACGCAAATCCAATGCAAACTGTTGAAGAATTGGCCAACAAAATCCATGTCACACATTCGACCGTTCATCGTCATCTTCAGGACCTTGGGTACGTATCGAAACTCGAAAAATGGGTACCCCATGAGCTAACGCCTCAACAGAAGCAACAGCGAGTTGACATCTGCAGTTCCCTGCTCATCCGTCACAGATATGACATTTCTGGACAGAATGGTGACGGGACGAAAAGTGGGTCCTCTACCATAACATTACACGCAAACGGCAGTGGGTACCTAAAGTGGAGGACGCAGGATCTGTGCCGAAACAGGATCTCCACCCCTTCAAAGCGATATTGAGTGTTTGGTGGGATATCCGTGGGATAATCCATTTTGAGCTCTTGCCACGTAACCAACCATTAATGCAAATGTCTACTGTCAGCAGCTTGAATGCCTATGGACTACACTGTTGGAGAAACATTTTGCTCTGGTTAATCGTAAGGGTATTCTCATCCACGGTGATAATGCGCGCCCACACGCGGGAAGAAAGACCTGTGCTAAGATCCAGGAAAGTGACTGACACAAACGCACCCACCCGGCGTTTTCACCAGATTTTGCACGAACAGACTACTGTATTTTTCGCAGCTTGCAAAATCACCTTCCGGGAAAACACTGCAAAATAAGGATGACGTGCGACGAACAGTGTCTTAGTTCTTTGCCTAAAAAACCGTTGACTTCTTTCAGCAGGGGATTCAACAACTGGTTTACAGGTTGCAGAGTGCTATGGAGTTTGATGGTGACTATTTTCCTGACTAACGGTAGTGTTCCAGGTAACTTTTCTTCACGGTGAAAAAATGCGGCACTACTTATAGGATAAGGTGATAGCAAAATGGTCTATGGCTTGCTCGTTGGTGATTTCTTTAGATAAGTCTCTATGAATAAATTGTAAATCAAGTCCATTCAGTCTATTTTCACTTATTGTGTTCCTCAAATACGTTTTAAGTAGTTTGTTTTGGAAAGCTTCCACTTTTGTATCCATAACTCCCACTCTCCTACGACGAAGACTTCATCGTAGAAACCAGTCAAGTCGTCTCTGGAGAACTGGAATTCTGGTCGAACTCTGTCAAACGAAACGTCACAGTTGGCTGCAATTAGGTATTCTGGAGAACAACTGTCATTGGTATTGTATACCGGCATTTATATGAGCAGCAAATTCCAGGGAAGCTTCGAACAATTCACGGAACTCAGAATTGTATTTTCCTTTAAATGTTGTACTTTTCTAGTCATATTTACTTGTTCTATTATATTTATAAACAAACTCGATCGACGGCCGAGTAGTTCCTGACTAATCGTTAGCCCAGTTAGTGCTTTTTACCTATCGGTCCTGGTCGTACCTGGCCTCAGTAAAACGATCCTCATTTACTTATACTTCGTCCGGATGAGAGTAATTCACTCTGCGAACTAGAGCTAGTAAACCATATTTAATTTTAATTATATGAAATTGAAGAATGGACTTGAACACAACATTAAAACCTCTTATTTCCTTGTGTTGCCTTCTTTCTTTATGTTTTACGAAGTTGTCTTTCCACCTTAAAAATTAAATTTCCTGGGGGTCTGTTGCCTTTCAGTAGCACTTCTCTTCCCCCCTTTCTCAAGACATTCCAGAAGCTAACTTTTTCAAATTCCAATATCTGTTTTAAGCTGTCTGCTTCAATTTAACTTTCTTTATTTACTGTATATACCGTGACAGGGGCTTTAATATTCTTTCTTTCAGTGGTGGCTGAATTTTCCTGACCACCTATTTTCGGGGGAGGGCTATAGCCCTATCAGCCCCCCTCTGTGTACGCTACTGCAAGGGGGCGTGTGCCCTTGCATGAATTTTTAAAAACTGATATTAATCTTTCGTACATTTGCTGTAATAGAAATGAGATATGGATTAATTTTATTCTATGCACTCATTTATCATATTAGTGAAAGTTTTACTAGTCGTAATTTTTCTCATGATCTTGCAGTACTACCAGTGATTTAAAAAAAGAAAAAATTGAACACCGGAAGAAAACAGAAAAAAAATCATGCTACTTTTTTTTTTATTTATTTACTGTTACGTGGTCCCTGACATTATTTGATAATCAATGAATTAGTTAAAATGTTAGTTCTTGTCAAAAATGTGCATTAAAAAAATCTTTATTGGGAACCTGATAATGTTTTGTAGCCTTCTTTAAGTTTCCTCAATCTGAGCTAGTCCTGCAAACGCAGGCCCGCGCCGGCCCGGCCCGTGCAGACCACTATCCCCGTTTAGTTCTTTCTTTCTTTCTTTTTGCTCAATTTCCCATGCTTTTAGGCCAATTATCTAATAGAAAACATCGGCCGGGTATCATCATACCAGATATTAGCAAGTTTAATTTAATGGTAGTGGTCTGTGGATCTGCGTTTGCAGGACTCTGAGCCAAAGATGTCTAACATAAGTGGACGGAGCTTCTCTCTCGTGTATAAGGGCTCTAATGATATATATTGCATTCGTAATGTAAACAAGGTTTTTTCTACATTTTTTAACGTAAGAACATTTAGTTTTACTAAACCTAATAAAAAAATGCATCAGGTGTGTGCTAAGTAAATTCCCGATGAAAAAGCAAATGAAAAAAAAATCGGCAATAAAACTAGTTTTTTTGTCTCGTGATTTTTTTTTTTTAATTTCCGTTTTTTCGGCCTTTACTAAGTTCTACAGGCTTCTGACTTGCAGTACAGAATAGTCACTTTTGTAATAGTACGGTGCTATTCTGAATTTTTATTTATGGCCTTTAGGCATTCGCCAACGCTCTACCACTGAGCTACGGCGGCTCGGTACGGTGCTATTCTGATGTCATTATTTTATATTTTATTTATTATTTTACAAATCCCACACCGTCATCCTCTCTCTCTCTCTCTCTCTCTCTCTCTCTCTCTCTCTCTCTCTCTCTCTCTCTCTCTCTCTCTCTCTCTCCATGATATCTAAACCTATAGTACTCACGATCTAAGAACCTGTGTGGCTCCGCCTAGGAGAGACACTTTATTTACTTGAGGAGGCAACAGCGGGGATTCAAAAATAATGGAAATAAACCCACGGCAATTGAAAATGTTTTGAATATGAATGTTGGCCTTTAGGCTAGATGAGAAGATAATTTCACATTTTTCTGTTCATTGTTAGATATACTGTTATCCCTTCATAAGTCCGAAGTTAACTGGTTTCCGATAAGAAATAACAACAAATGTGTAAGGAAACAAGAATTAATTTAGTAACATATGGTTTTCTATAAGCTTCTACATTTTAAATTAATTTTCTTCCTAGATGTAATGGGAGAACAAATGATTTTATACATTTTTCAGCTCAATGTTTCCTACATTGTCAACTCTTCATACACGGATTGTTGATTACACATTCCTTTTTTTAGTATCTAGCAGGGCGTTATTTGTAGGGCTGGAAAGCGGGGAAATTCCCTGCCGTTTCATGTGCTTTACCAGGTACCTCACTTACCTGTTTTCTTGTAGGGTGGGAAAACCTCTTTCAGAAACAATTTACAAAACTCTTTTTTGTACCCCATCTCACAATCTTCGTCTTGTTGTTTTACGAAAAATATATTCAAGATTGATCAAGTAGGCCTACAACGGAATTTCTCGTTTCACTTGATTACATCAGTTGTGTCCAATGATTCACCACCCAAATTTTGGACAACACCCCAACTTTAAAAATTTTGCTATGAAAAATCAATAGAAACCATGCAAAACTCCACTTACACCCTCCAAATGTTGACTCTACGCCCCCAAATTGAAAATCCTGGCGCAAACCCCTGTACAATAAGTTTATAGTCTATACTTAACGATACTGGAGTGCTCCAACAAGGGCTGAAGTTAAACACCAGTTTAAAGAGTTAAACTCAATCGTCCACTTCCAGTCTAATCCAATATGGACCAAATTTTGCAGTCTTTAGTTTTACATGCTTTTCATCGCTGTTTCACCTGTTTCCGATTTATGTATTTATCTTTGACTTATGAGCAACAGGTGAAAATTCAGGGGGGCTATACAACATGTGATTTGAAAAAGTTAGGGTCTGACTTAAGCTTATCACATATGTATAAAATAAAGAATAGTGATAAAACTGGTGGGGGGTCTACAAGTTGGCTAAGGTCATTTGGAAGGGGGTTCAGCTCCCCATAGCCACCCCCGTAACTTCTCCCCTGTGTATGAGATTCTGAAATATGCATACCCTTTAATATTATTATCCTATAAATTTCCCCCTACATCTTTTGATGACACAATATTCTGGGAGCTAGGCTCATCCCTCTCCAACTTGTGCCGCTAAAGTACCTGTCGACAAAGTGAGTTGTTGACGAAATGTATAAGCCGACCAGAGTATGAATAGACGCGAGGGTGAGGTCGCTAGTGGTTGTTTACATGCTGCACCAGAAGTCTTGCCAAGGACATAAACAGTGTTACTAAAGGTGTAGTCGGGAAAGTATACCATAAAACATACTCTTTTAAAACTTTGAAACTTGCTTTTGTGTGAGATTACTATTGTCTCTCATTATTGAGTCTGACTGCTTCCTTCTAGCAATTGTGGGGGGGGGGGATGAAATATCATTTAGGGGCTTAACAGCATGTTTTACGCTAAAGGAAATCACTGGGGCGGAAAGCAAAGGTACTTCTCCAAGGTTAAAGGTCGTTGCATGTGAAAGTCACAGTGCAGACTTGTCGACTTGTAACATTTGTCATTTATTGTTCTTTGTCCTAAGGAATACCCATTCCAAATTTCAAGTTTCTAACCTTTAACAATTTTCGATTTCTCATGTTCCACTCTTTAAGATGTTTTCGCCCCCTCATCGGGGATGTGGAATCAAAAATTAAGATAGCTATTGGTAATGAATTGAAACAAAGTATTTTCATGTAAAATATCAAATTTCTAACTCCAGTGTTTTCTGAGTTACAATTCATCCACTTTTAACCCCTTTGGGGGGGAGGGGCAACCTTTTAATGCCATAGTTAATCTCTCTAGGTTTTAAGGAATATTTTCTTGAATTTCATATATGGCCTTTAGGCATCTAAGGCTCAGGCCGTAAGAGGAGAAAGAATTCGGGAAGGTGTCGGCCACGATCTACGTTGAAAGTGCCATCCCGGAATTTGACCGGTGCGCCTGAGGAAAACCCTCGAAAATACTCAGTCAGTATGGTCGTCCGCTGGAGTCGAATCCGTGATCTCCCTAATGCTACGCCAACGCTCTACCACTGAGCTATGGTGGCTCGGTACTAATGCACCATAACTTTATTCTAATCCGTCAAGGGGCGTGGAATTGTATAGCGTTCAAACAATCTTTCAGTTATATCTTCAGCTCGTTTATTTACTTTGTTGTACAATTATGCATCTAACCTCCCAAAATTATATTTTATTAACAAAAGTGTGGCTAGATACATGACAACTAAGAACGAGAACATAGTTAAAAAAAGTTTTATAGAATATCTCGCGTTGTAAATAAGCTATCGATATGAAATAAAGAGAAAGGACACAAGTTTAAATACTTCATCTACCGATGCTGTAAGAATAATTAAATCACGACAACTTGGGTGGGTATGCAATATAGCTCGGATGGGGGGAAACGAAGATTATATTCCATCTTGGTTGGAAAGCCGGAGGGAAAGAGACCTGTGGGAAGACCGAGATGACGTTGGGAGAACAATATAAGAAGGGATCTTCGTGAAGTATTTGTAATGAAGATGAGGGAAGGTAGTCAACCAGCCTCTTACGAAGCAGCCTCCTATCATCCCAGCATTCGCCTGGTGTGGTTGAGGACAAACCTAGACAAAAATGTCACGATGGCCGCTCTCTGAAGTCGCATTCGCGTACCTCTGCATTGCCGCTCCGAAGTCCAGGACGCTACCGCCTGGACCAGGAAGCAGGGGTGTAACTACTATGTCACAAAAGCCCGCAATGCGAGGGCCCTTCATAATAGCCTCTCAATGGACCGAATCGAACTTCGACCATGGGTATTCTCTTGCGGGGTGGGGACCTAATATGTAGTTACACCACAGAAAGTTTATCTGTGGTTACACCTCTGCCATGTAGCCTGTGTAAAAAAAAGTCTTGTTAGCGTATCTCAAGGTAGAAACTAGAAAACTGTCTAAAGAGATGCAAGAGGTGCGGTGAGAGAGTGGCAAGCATATAAGCTTTTTATTAACAGAGTTTTTATTTAACTTGCCCAAGTCATCAGTCCTCTTCTTCCCATATGTGGATTACAAGGACAATAAATATAGCTTCGCAATAATCAATATAATTGTAACTGTAATGTAATTTTTAATATCTGTGTTCTAAAATTAATGCAAAACAACCAGCAACAAAATTTCTTGGACGGCAACACTTCAAGCGAGAGGCGAAGAGTAGTAACACATCTGTGCGTCTTTATTGTTTTGGCATGGTACATCGGTTGTTCCAAAACTTGCCACGTCTATTCATATTCTGGTCGCCTTATACCATGAAGAATGTATTTGTACTAATAGCGTACCGGTACCTTTGTACATTGTGTGTGAATTGACTTTTTCAAACTATGTCATTATATGGCCTTTCATGTATGTTCAGATAGCATCTGAAACAATTTGTGTGTATTTCAGGTCATTTAGAACCACATAGTATTGTT
>JAGDQP010013006.1:21572-48903 GCA_022664845.1 Lepisma saccharinum | reverse complement strand
TATCCCGGCTTGAGCCTTAGATGCCTAAAGGCCTTAAATACATAAAATTCAATAGCAAATTATTTTTTAAAGCAATGTTTCTATTAAATAATAAAGTATTTAATGAATATTAACGTGATATTAAAGATGTCGATTATTGTTTGACTTCCAATTAGTATTTGAACGCAAGCCTAGAAGTAGAAAAAACATCGGCAAGTAGTAAAACATCGCAACGCGTTGGTTTCGCTTTTCGGAAGCCCTGGGTTCAATACCAGAAGCCAACCAACCTGATTAAGGATTTCCAATGTTTTCCTGAGACGCACCAAACAAATGCTGATAAAGTATCCTTAACTACGGCCGGCACCCTTTCCTCTACCCCATCACGGCCAGAACCGTGCAGAGATGAATGAATTAAATTCGAGAAGTAAGTAGGAGGAACTGAATTCTTATTTTCGACCTTGAGGAAACTTTGGCTCAGGCCGAAGGAAGGATGATGAGAAACTTTGTGGAATGAAGAAAGTGGAAGGAACCGGGAGAACCCCGTGAAAAGTGTAGACAGTGCAAAAAGGAAATCTAGTGTTAAAACAGTAGTCCTGGCAACGATACATGAAACACCTGTGTATAGAATATTATCTAAATCAAAACAGGGTAAGAAAGTGGCGCATTAAAAAATCAATAATCCGAACCAGTTTCGAAAGAAATGTACTTTTTTTTTCACACAAAATGCGCATATAACAAGTGTATTTGAATATTTCACTATTCAATATTACATGGAAGGAAACTTTTTTTTTTTACCTTTAGTTTTAAGAGGCACGAAAAAGATAATGTTTTAATAATAATAATAATAATAATACAGCCGCCGTGATTATGAGGCCTCCGTACCAACGCTGCGTCTGTGTGTGTGTGTTCTAATATTTTTATATTGCTGGACAAATGACAAGAAATAATTAAATTTTCGAAAGCGACCCCAATAATACTTGTGAATGTGAATGAAATGAACTGCCTGATATTTTGACTGTTTATTTTTGCTAAGAAATTAGAATACCCGAAATTGCATAGGCGTATAAAGTCGTAAATTACGCGTATTCTAATTTCTCATAGATAATGTCAAAATCTCAGACAGTTCATTTTATTCACATACGCAAATAATACTGGGCCGTTTTCCGAAATTTCGTTATTGCTTTTCATTTGTACAGCATCCTTAAACATATGAAACCTCACACACACAAGAAGCAACGTTGGTACGGAGGCATCTTAATTTTTCTCACTTTGGAATGGAATTTGGTGCTCTCATACTGCCGGGAATTTGGCTTGAAGTTTTCAAAGGGTTTCTTCAGTCCCACAAGGTGAATGTCAGGGTGGTACCTCAACTGAAGGCTTGACCGATTAATACGTAAACTTAGTACGTAAAGCATTAAAGTCATCCTCAAGGATGGATTTAAAAAAGCGTTTCATGAGCATAAATAAGTCATACAACTGAAAATTATCTTAGTCCCTGCTTTTCTTGAAAAAATATGACGAGACACAAATACAAATTATATAGAGTTTAATGTGAACTATTTCTGGCGTATAATGTATGGACTTAGATAATGACAAAATATAGTAAACGTAAAAAAGTGTACAAATGTGTACAGTAGGTGAGAATAAAGTATACAAGATATATGTCTCGTTTGTGCTAAAAAAAATGTTCACATTGTGCACCAAGAAAAATAGTGCTTTAAAGGTGCTGAAAAAGTATATGCAAATCATTACAATTTTGCTTGGAACACATTCGAACACTTTCACAGCATTTTTTTACATAATTCGTACACTTTTAAAACACATTCCCGCTTTTGAAAGTGCCCTGAAAGTGTAAGAAAGTGTTTTTTTTTTACAGTGTAGGCTAAGTTGCTACGGACACTGAAAGTGTATTATTACGACTCGTTACACAGTTTCGTCTTTCGCGCATAACACTAGTAAAACTTGTGGCATGAAATTATTTGCGTTATTCAAACTATTGCATTAATTGGTAAAAGTAGAATATGTGAACATTATTATTTATATTTATTATAAGAAGCGAGGATTTTAATAGTGAGAAAGGAAGAAAACATTGCGGTAATCGACATGGACTTGTTATCAAGCGAAATGAAACATACTCGAGTCAAGATACGACGAGAATGCCAGGGAAAGAAGGAGTTAGTGGGTGGGTTGGTCAACAAAACAATTACGTCATACAAGATTATCTTTGCATGAGAGAGATGATGGCTGTAGTCTGTTCGCACACAACGAAACAAATCACTACTGCGATGCTAAGGGAAAAAAATTGAAGATGTCGGAATCTCGTCCAACAATAATCCTATTTAAAATGGCGGTTTGAGAATTTTAAATAGGGATTCACTTTCCCTGATGTATAGAGTAAAAAATGTTAGATAAATTCTTCCCGTACGAAGTTCTCCTAATTTAATGAAGAATTGCCATTTTTATCGTTAATGCTGGGATAGTACTTTACGAAAATAAAATGGAATTGTACTGAAATTCTGCGCATTTTGCCTATAACATAGCATATTGGAAAAATTAAAATTGATATTTAGTAATGAATTGAGTATCAAGACTTTGCCTTGAATAACGATTACAGGACTTCTCTATATTTTTCTAAAAGTATTAAAAGTAGGGTTGTGAAACAAAATGGATGTTTCTTTAGGAAAAAGATGTGTGATATACTTCACTTTCAAAATAATTGCATCATTTAAATTCTATAAGAAAAAATGTAGCTAAAATGTAAAAGAAGTGTGACAATTTTGTTAAAAAAAATAAGGTTCAAAATTTGATGGGTTTCACAGGATAAAGGATATTATTATTGTCATGCTGAATAAATGATGGAATATTTCACGGTCTTATTGTACAAAATTATTTAAAATTTCACGTACGGTAAAACATTTTTCCGGATTTCGCTCTATCGAACGGAATATTAGCAATGACAATATTTGATTTTAATTCTACGCATGCACTGTCATGTTTTGTCTAGATCTTACAGACGTGGCACAAATTATGATGTTAAATTTTAAACATGACTACAATTTCATTCTTTAATTATTATTTTTTTCATAGGATATTAATGGTATCATTTATCAATGGTATCATTTGTATTGCAATATTATTTCTTTGAATTCAAAGTTTCACGTGATATATTTTTATTTTTCATAATTTCGGCCTATAATTAATAAATTGATGTTAAACATAGAATAAATTTAATTTCCTATTTTTGCCGTTTAGATGTTGTTATATTAATTCGTCGAATATCTTACATACTAAATTCGCTCCACACGCTTAGCGGTATGGGATTTCCTAAAACTAAATGCACAAAACTATTTTCAATAGTTTTTACCTTACATACTAAAATCGTCGTTGAATATTTGGGTGCCTAAGAATGAAATGGAGCATAAATCGCATTGTCTCAAACATATAACGTTACGTGTTGTCGCTTAGCGGTTTTATTTCAGTTTGTAGCGTTATGGTTGCATCTTCCTGTAACTTAAAAAAATAACTGGGTTCTCCACATTGTATCTATCTACGGTGGATGTATACCCCAACCATTTAGACAGGAGTAGGAAAATAGAAATGCCTTTCCCCTAAACAAAAACTAGTATAGGACTTTTCCATATGAATAGATTTTATTCGCCCCCCTCACAAATCGATTTTTATTAAGTTCCAATGTTCTTGACAATCTGATTTATGTCAGGAATGTACTTTACATAGCAAAATTTGTGAGATCCGGTTAATTTTATTTTGAAATCGGCTTTGCGCACGGTTCCAAAATATTGCATAAAGCATTGTCTCAAATGTTGCACACAGCTTAAATGAAAATATATTTAAAATTTACTGATATTTCGAATCAAAATTTAGAGGTTGAATTTTGGCTAAAATTTATTGTGTGTTGTGATTAATTTTGATAATTAAGCAAAATTTGGGATAGTTTTGAATTAAATAAATTGGTAGGACAATCACAATCTTTAAACAGATGTCATTGTATCGCTTGATACAAATAATACGTATAGGTTTTAAATGGCGCGTCTGCATTTTCAGTTTCTCTTACATTTAAATCGCGGTGTACCAAACTCTATTGGACTTTCTCTATTTGGCGCTTTGCTACCATTGTTAGAGCCTATAAGAACAAAAGTGAACGATGCATGCAATTCGCATGTCAGAAATTCCTCGTAATAGAATTGCTGTTTAAAGAATGTGTCCAAACAAAATTTATTTTCAACTAGAAAATTTGCTTCTAAAGCAAAACAAAGAGTTTGCATTTCCATGTTCTGGATTTGAAAGTCTTGGGTTCGAAAACCTAAGTGAAGTGTGCTAACATAACGTTGTTTTATATGCTTTTCTTCCTCTATGGGAACACTCTGTAGATGCGGAAGACATACGTGCTTCTCGTCGAGCTAAGCATATCTGCTTTCTTTCCGTTGTATATGTATGTGTATGTTGAAGTTGGGTGAACGTGCTTTCGTTCTGCGTGATGTTATTGCATTCACATACACATTGGATAACATATTAACATTGCTATCCCTAGGTTCCGCCTTTGAATCTGGGGTAATCCCTACATTGCCCGTAGAATTGTTCATTGTTTAGAACATAACGGGTTCTTTGTTTTTGAGAAAAAAAAATGTTGCTACAAAATTACTATGAACTTCATAGTTCGGTCTTGGAGTTCTATTTTAAATTTGAAGTTGTATCCAACTTCTGATATAGCAGCGGTTAAAGGCTTATTGCATTGTTCTGTACTAAAGAACAGAACTCGGAAAATTTCCAGTAGTCTGTTATCATCTCAGAACATTTTTGCAATGATTGACGAAAAAGTTCTTCATTTTCTATCGAAAAAATTAAATTTCGGAAATCTTTCGGAATTTGAGACCGTATTTGCAGTGTTGTTAAATCTGCAGCAAGTATAGCTGTTCTTTTCCTCCAAAATTGCATTTTGTCTAATTTTAAAACGAAATTTACAAAAAAAAGGGGTTAAAATTTAGAAAAGCCGGGAAATATACCGTATTCAAACTTGGTTCGAAGTTGGCGTCCTTTCACCATGTGAACGACGGGAGAGTTGCTGTCGTTCTTCATGATTGTTTCGGGAAACGTTCTATAAATGGGAGAGCAAAAACCATAGTAGCGAGAGGTTTTAAAATTATACGGTCATTCGTAGACTATTTATTGTGAAATTATCGATGAGAAATACGTGGTGAACTCTGGGAGTTCGTTATGGGCGTTAACTTTAAATGTCAGATGGTAGAGGCTAAATTTGGGATTTTAATGCAACGAAGCTCAGCTAAACATGAGAAATACTTGGATACAAAAAGGGGTTTGTTACCGTGTTAATTGAACGTAACATGATTACATTTTAACACACCACGTTTCTTAATGATGGACAGAATAAACGGGTTTTACCGGGGTTATGAATCTTTGAGCAAATATTATTCGGGAGGTGACATTTAGAAAGTCTAAATTATGTCAGACGCTAGAATTCGCAATATAAAGCAGATCCTCTATTCATACCTGAAATTTAGTTGAAGTTAGATGTTCAATGAATTTCTACAGCCTTTGATTCCGTCACAGCCAGATGATGAAAAATGTTCAGAAAAAACTATCTTCCTTCTTAGGTTGAAGCTTTGGCTGGAGACTTCTTCTATTGTACTGATGCACTGAAGGCCCCTCTATGGATCTGGAGCTCTGTAGGCCCCTCTACGGAACTGGAGGTTTTAATAGAAGATTGATCGGCTTTATATAGGAAAACGTACACGTAGTAAATGTGTGTGTGTGGTGTTTGTCTGACTTGGCGGAGACGGTAACTTTAAGTAGGGCAAAAGGTGACGTTCTCATCATAAGAGTATGGTTAATTTGCTCAAAGGTGAATAACATCTCGATTGACGTCATGGATTGCAATATATTTCATCAGCCTTCGTTGTTGTTACTCTGTTCATCTTTACTGAAACATGGCGGCGGTTTTATTTCCATTTCACCGAACAAATTACAAGAAAAATATAAAAATATACTAAAACCTAATTTTTTTCTATTATTTTGAATTTTATGAATAAAGTTAATTTTTCCCTCTACTGGGGACTATAACACTGTGGTGGGTGTCAGCCCCAAATCCTCGAGACTACTCCCAACTTTAACTTTTTCGCGGTCAAAAGTTGACAGAAACATTGTAAAATTGCCTGCACCCTCCCAATTTTTACTTTACACCCCCGGAACTGAAAATCCTGGCGGAATCCCTGATTACAATCTATTGCGAACCAGTACGTTCAAAGAGCCCCACCGAATTTGTAACCGAACCACGTGCAAACCAAATATGTGTGTTACACTTTAGACATGATCGTAGATGTGTCTCAAAGCTCTGGAGTTCCACTGGACATGATGAGTATTTAATCTGACCATCAATTTTGGTTTCCATTTTGAAAGTGACTAAATGAATTTTCAAGCACCCTTTATATATTCGAATAGCCCTGAAGAAAATATAAAATCCAAAAGTCACTTCTACCTTACTGTTAGATTTGTGAGCACTGCACTTTATAATGTTAGGTTCTTTTTTACTACGTTTAAATTCCATACTTTTATTTGTACTCGCTCTTCTTCTTAATACTATTATTATTCTCTCTCTCCCCTTTTCTCTGTCTCTCTCTTATTTTTCTTCCTCTGCCTAAAGACATCCATCGGTTTCAATGTTTCGCTGTGTGTGGTTAAAGTTCTCTCTCCATAAACTTATGTATGTCGTTTCGCTTTAATTCTTTCATTTTATCGATACTAATACATGTCTATTTGGAAAAAAAAATGCTCATGATAAATTCTAATAATTGATTTTAGTATGGGCGAGAAGAGGGAAGGTGAAAGAGGGGGTCTGTTTACCATACATAATTATGGGATAAGAAGGTGCCATTTGGGTTGCCTAGCTGCACGGCGTTCGCTGTGGCAATTTTTTTTGATGCGAAGTGTACCATGGACCAAATTGTCGAGCACGACATGAAAAACAAGCTGTAAAGTTAAGGCTAGGGCTGCTAGCTTCCTCCAACAATTATACACTTTTCTCTCAAGTCTCCTACTTGCAACGGTGAGGAAAATGATGAATGTACTCTAAAACTGGCAGGTCCTTTTCAATGGCTCAGTATTCTCCATTTGTGCCGCTATGAGATTTCAGTAGTCAGAAGTTCAACAGAGATAAGCCATACACCGTTGGAACATTCATGAACACCGGTGGGAAAATCTATGGCTTTGACTCTAAAACTGGCAGGACCTGGCACTCGCTTAGTAACCTCCATTTGTCGCTATTATTTTAACTCTTTCTTTTGGATACGTTATAAGATAGTTTTAATTTCTACGGGGCGCTTTGGTTTTGTCTACCATAAAACCATTACTTAGCTTGTTTCGGATCATTTTATATCTTATTGGAATCGCATGTCTAATAAACGGGAAATGTGTTGTAGGTAATTATTAAAACACAAAATAGTCTCCATAGTACATCCCTTCTCAAACCAATTTTTCAAGGAGGTTCCTTTCTTAAATTTACATTTATATGACTTTTCAGGAGACTAATCCTTAATAAGCATTGCAAATATAAATTATTAACCAAGTGGAGATTACGCATTTCAGCACTAGAAGAGTAATGAACATAAGGTTATGTGAAGTGCTTTGTGTATATAAATACTTGTAAGAGAAGGAGTAACTATTACGCGACTTAAACAAAGGGTTTCCAGCTTTTAGAGATTGCATCAGAATTTCCGTATTACGCACTGACCCGTTTCATCGCAATTCAAGCAGTCATAAACAGCAGCAAGCTCTTGTTTACAACTTTGAGTAACCACTTCTAGGTACTTTATCGCAAATAGTTATTTAGACAGTTTGGACTGTTACTTTCGCTGTAAGAACGATGGAAAGCTGTTTGTTTTTGAAGAGTTGGTAATATTTCGACGCTGTCTCCTCAAAAATACATTTTAAAAATAAATTTTCACTATAGTTACGACAATTAAAAGTTTTAAACATTGACTAACTTTTATTATTGACCATTCATTAGTTTAGATTTTATAGCTAAATGTTTCAGG
Source organism: Lepisma saccharinum (assembly GCA_022664845.1). NCBI lineage: Eukaryota > Metazoa > Arthropoda > Insecta > Zygentoma > Lepismatidae > Lepisma > Lepisma saccharinum. Next base: position 40,858 of record JAGDQP010013006.1, on the reverse strand, counting down.
TAAAATTTTGTGATTTTCAAAAAACAGTCATTTTTGGACGCCATTTCTTCAGGGAATACATTGTTTAAACCATTTATTTTTCAATATTGTAGTGAATAGTATGTTTTCTAAAATCTGGCGAAGAGTCATTGGTTTAAATTTCATGCTAAATGTTTCTTGCAAAAAAATTGTGTTCGCGAGAGAATTTAGGAATTACTGCATTTGACTGGTGAATTATTATTTAGATGAATTATCAGTTTATCCCATAAGTAAGGTCGTATTTTTGCACCATGAGGAAAAGAATGACAATTTTCCTGAAATACTACCGTCAGTTAGGAAAATAGTCTCAATCGGACTTGACAACACTCTTCTACCTGCCAACCACTTGTTGAATCCCCTGCTGAAAAAGTCATCGGTTTTGGAGGCAAAGAACTGGGTAACTTTCCGTCGCAAGTAATCCTCAATTTGGAGTGCTTTCACGGAAACGTGATTTTGCAGCTTGCGAAAAAAACAGTAGTCTCTTGGTAGTAGCTTGCGAAAAAGACACGTGGATGAACACACCCTTGCGATGAACCAAAACAGTCCATATGCGTTAAAAGCTACTGACATTAAACATCTGCATTGATGGTATGTTACGTGGCAAGAGCTTACAATGGATTATCCACAGCACCGTGACCATATAGGGCATTGATGTTTCGTGTCGTTAGCTGGTAAAATTCATAAAACATGACATGGCAGATGTGGTCCTGCGACACTGCTATGTTCAAACACAAGCCACACTTCCACAGCGTAGAGTAGACGGTTCTTCTTCTACATACTGCTGCACAATGAAGTGCTTTATATGACTCAACTATGGCGCGTGCCGTCTACGTTACTATTCGCTCGTCAGATGTCGTCATTGCAGCGGCCATCGTACATACAACTGTGGGATAATCTGATATATTGGTGACTAACACACACCCTCTCCGGAAGTTCGTGAACGCATTTTGTTTCTACATGAATCGTTTAGCCGTATAGAACCTAAATTACTGCCTAGTCTAATAGAACGTAGTCCGTTTTTAGAACACATAAGTTTAACTATAGTGAAAAATTAATTGATTTGATAATGTATTTCTTTCGATAATGGCATCCAAATATTGCCGAATTTTCAAAGTAAGCAAATGTTGCATGAAACAATTAGGCATAGGAACTGAACCAATGAATGGTCAATAATTTAAATTGGTCAACGTTTTGGATACTTAGCTGTATAACTATAGTGAAAAATAATTTTCTTAAAACGTTTGATTTTTTTTGTTTCAAAAATTGGCGTAAAATATGGCGAGTTTTTCAAAAGCTACCAACATTTTGTTGCTGTTGCAGTAACAGTCCCAATCTGTTAGAAATTTTGCGATAAAGAACCTAGAAGTGGTTAGTCAAAGCTGTAAATAATTTCCTAGGGAAGAGAGTGATACATTTTTGAAAGGCTGTATATTTCTATACTTCCTTCAATCTTTTCAGAATTTCTGTATCCCCTGTAGAAACGACATTGAAATAATCTTTTCACGTCACAAAGTATATACAAATAGCTAACATAAAAAGAATGACATAAGTAGTATATCATTAGATTTGTCGAAAGTAGTACACACGTAGCTTCAATAATATTATCAACAATAAAATGTAAGAATTAATATCTCGGTTGAGGATTTTTCCTCCGAAAAAAAAACACACAAAAATTGCTGTTATCTTAAATTCTCATATAATATTCACAATCACAAAAATAATTTTAAAAATCTATGAATTGACCGGTATATTTTTCTCTTGAACTGTCCGAATTGCAATAGAACCGGTGAGCATTTCATTCATTTATAAAGATAAAAGGATCCAGCCAGGAGCTGAAATAAAGCTCTTCCTTGGAAGAATGGTCGCCGAGTAACCTGATCTCTTTAACAGGTTTTGGGTAAAGTTAATAGTTCAATCCAGAAAATAAGACTACATTACAAAGATAAATATGGAATATTTCGGATTAACTTGGAAGCTTCCTCCCTACCTCCTACCCAAGTTCCCCAGTCCCTCCAAAATTGCTCCCCTTAAAAGGAACACTAACAAGTAAAAGAAATAAGATTTTAACTGAAATATATAATCGCTGAAAATGAATTGAGTGCTGTAATTAAAATTATTCAAAATAGAATACTTAATTCTAATTTTGTACTGGAGAAGTTATAATACATATTGGAATCAAACTTGAATTTAGTTCTTGAAGTAATCACGGCATACGCGAGTCAAGTTAATAACTTGCGGTATTGGTATGGATTTTACAGTATCGTGATATTGAAACAGTACGGGAAGGGATACAAAAAATAATTTGAAACATGAAAGCAATTTTTCCGTTGTCACATGTGTGATTCACGTTAACCTGTCACACGGAAATATTGACAGAAGACAGATCAAGGTCACTCTTCAAAATAGCATGCGTGAACTAAATAGAGAGAGGCAAAATAAATTTCATCAGTTGGGCTACACACGACAAACAATAAAACTTTAAAACAATCTACTTTTTAAACCTTTATGTAATGAATTCTCCCTCTTCCTCCCTCCCCTCCTCTCTCTCTCTCGCTCCCTCTCTCTCTATCTATATATCTATCTATCTTTAGCTGTTTATCGTGGCTTAATATATACAAAATAATGCATTAAATAACGAATCTAACAAATTTCATGTTCAAGATTTCGGAAACTTCAGTACTAGTGACTTTTATCGATCTGTCAATTTTGGCCAAAAACCTACTTTACATTTTTCAACTAGTATTTGAATGGATTAGTTAAATAACCAATTTTCGCGCTCGTTTCACGTCACTTTGTGTTTACGTAACTTTGTCTACCCATACATAAATCTTAATTTAAGGAAATTTCATTCGTTTCGTAAACTAAATCGCTTAAAGGTTATAAGAAGTAAAGAGGAGTCTCGTGGTCAGACAAATATTGGCGGAACATTTTTTTATATATAAATTTTCTTTTCATAGTATTATTTATCATGCTGCTTGAAGTATGCGCAGTGATTTTCGGCTTATTTCATTATTTGGTTCTGAGAATTTTACTTATAAATTTTTCGGTATGTTTTATACAATAAAGTCTATTGAGTTGATATGTCGAAATCAAACCAATTTTGGCTCCTCTGATGAGCGTCATGAAAAGCCAACTTTTATTCACATTCTTGGTGTTTTGTGCGATACGTGCATGCTGTGATGTTATAATAAAGCTTTCATATAAATAAGGCTTTCTCATAGCCCCTGTTGCACAAAATAATGTAAAAATACGAAGAAAACATTAACAGTGCTTCGCATTTTTTTTGTATGGGGCTACTTGTTTCAAAATCACAATGTCAGATATAGTGAATGCACTTCTAATACACTTAATTGAGATTAAATGATGATGATGATCTTTTTTTATACAGACTGTTCCACAGCTCGTGTTATTTTCTAGAGCACTGGAAGAAGTTGATGTTTTCAGACAATTACTGTAGCATTTGGCATTCTTATAGCAAAATAGTCGATTTATCAAATATGCAAAATAAAGTGGACAAAATCACCGTTAGCCTTCATCTTGGGAGCGTAAACACAGAATTTCATTTTCCTTATGAGAGATTCAATGTTAAATGTAGGAAGCAGATTTCGACATTAATAATTTCCAAAGCTTTGGCGACTAATTATTATTATTTACAAAATGCAATAACACTCATCCTCAATGCTAGTACATGTGCCTTAAATATTATTTTATGGAAAGTACCCCTTCAGGAGAACAAGGGACGTAACAAAGGGGTGGGTGGAATGTTAAAAATGTCCCAAATTTTGTTTTGGGTATGCCAATACAAACGCACAGAATTTATGCGCCGATATTCCTTCCTCTAATTTTATCATTCAATTATTTTGACTTTATCCTTATTCAATGATTTCAACTTTACTGCTGCAACCCAGTTACTGCGATTCGCCGGTTGTGAATTCTTATTGTTTCATAAATGAATAAGTTAGGCACTGTTAGAATAACTTGTGAGATAAAATAATGTATTTGTGTCAATTTGCTACGAGTGATTATTTTGAAAGTAAAGACAGGCGTCCTTAATTTTTCATTATGCATTATGCATTAATTATGCATTTAATTTTTCATGAAATTCAGCTTAAATTTTAAGAGTAATATTTATGCAAATTTATATAATTGTGTTCTAGTATGGCAGTTCAGATTTTAACTAATATCTTAGTTGTAACACACGTAGGTAGTAGTTAAATAAATAGGAATTCAAGGGAATCTCAGCACCTTTTGTCTACGTTTACACTTTTAACTAAAACAGACACTTGCGAAAACCCCACCCTTTGTGAATAAAAAAAATCATTCTGTAAATTTATTTGCACCCATATGAAAGTCACTGAATCAGATAAGATATATAATTTGTCATGTCTGTCTGTCTGTCCCACCGCTAGATCTCAGTAACTACAAGTGCTACAGAGTTGAGCCAGACACCGTTGGATTCGTCACGACCTCAAACGGTGGGGAAACTTATGGCTTTGACTCTAAAAGTGACAGGACTTTTTTATTTATTTAATTTTCTCCATTTTCCTATGTATTTTCACATGGTATAGGGTTTGTTCCCCCATAGATCTCAGTAACTGCAAGTCACATAGAAATTAATAATACACTGTTGAATCGTCATGGTCTGAAAGATGGGGAAACATCGTCAACAATTGTCGTACATGGAGAGCCAAATGGCAGAACATCCTCTTTTCAAACCAATTTTGCTTCTGTCTGCAGCATCATGATGACCGCATCCGTACCCGGCGGTACCGTGGCATTAGGCTGGGCGACACCTGCGTTTTACATTGTCACGTCAGTCCGGCACCGGTTGTTATTGTGTGGGGTGCCATTGGACTCCGCGCCCGTTCGTGCCTCCTACGACATGTGACCAGCTAACGATACATCGACAATATGTTAGACACTGTTGTGGTCCATTTAGTTCAGGTCCTTGCGAGACTACATCCCAGCAGAATTAGCGCGTCTTCATAAGGCACGTGATGTCCTAGCCTTTCTAACTGAACACAATATTCCCCTGCTTTCTTGTTGGCGCTTTCACTTGAAATATTGCCAATTTAAAATGTCTGGTCCATGATTGCACAACGAGTTTTACGCCAGCGACTTTCCCCAGCTATAGTTGCTGTACTGTGGCATCATGCGGAAGACGCATGGCTTGCCATACCCCAGGATGACATGTAAGAGTTTATCGTCTTTATGTCTTGCCGTGTTGCAGCCGTTCTGAACGAACATGGTGGGCTTACAGGCTACTGATTTTCGGCACTTTTATTCCGCTGTCGCTACGTTGTCACCCATTACACAGAGTATATTTAATCATTTTCTACTTCTACCTTACGGTATCTATCTGATAAACTTGGGACTCCTATCTTCTGTTCTTCTTGGTGTTGCATTGTTAATGGTGTGCAGTGTCTATGAAGCATTATTAAGAAAAGTCTTAGAAAATAGTGTTGATAGTTTTGTATCGTATCTTTACAATATCACTAATAATTACCCTGTTTTTCATCTCCAGTGGTTATCAAATTTCCAATAACTAGACGCAGTTGTGTTTCAAATATTATTCTCCAGGCTGTTAAGACTGTGAAGCAAATTACATAAAATTTTAATTTTTAAAATATATCCTATGGATCGAAATTAACTTTCAATAACACACTTTTCTTTCGGTACATCACTGATATGCGTTTTTGGACTTTTTTTCTGCTTCAGAAACAAAACCGCCTGTTCTATGTCAATTCCAACATTCTAATCACAGACCTGAAAACCGTTTTTCTGTATCTCGTCAGGTTTTTATGTAAAATCAAAAATAAAATTGTATGCAAAATCTGGAGATTTTACTATATACATAGTAAAATACAGTTAGTTTCCACATGAAACTCCATGCGGGCTCCATCTTTGTTATAATATAGAAGAACAGTTTAGGTATTCCCTGCTACACGAGTAATGCAGTACACTGAGCTATCAAAACTCGTGGGATAGTCACCTAATATCTGGTCGGGCCCCTTCTGGCCCAGTGGAGCGCAAGTAAATCTGCAAGTGCCTGGTACACATCCCGAGGAAGTTGACAACACAGTCTGCAGAGTGGAAATCAATTGCGGTCTGTTCGTGGGTGCAGGATCCAGTGTACGGAGCTCAATGGAGTTCATATCAGGGCTCCGGGGTGGCCAGCTCAGTCATTGGACCTCCCCTATATGCTCTTTGAACCATTCTCGGACGACATTGGAGCGATGTAGCGGCGCATTGTCATCTTGAAAGATCACAAGGTGGTCAGGGTGATGAAAGGCCAAAATCGTATGGAGATCGTCTCGGAGCATCTGGAGATACAGCGGAGCATTCAACATGTCTTTCAGAACAGCCAGAGAGTCCATTCCATACATGCTCCAAACCACGACCAATACCACGCCAACTTGGCATGTGGGATCCATTGCTTCATGAGATATACGCCACACACTTTGCCTCCCATCGGCATGATACCGTGATTCGTCGAACCAGCTGATGTTAAGCCACTGTTGCTGTGTCCATCCGAGGTGATTTCTGGCAAATGCAATCCGGAACGCCCGATGCCTGAGGTTAGCAATGGCACCCGTGTAGGGCAGCGACTCCCATACCCGAGCACACGCACGTTCCGACAGAATGTCCACTAGAATATATTTCCAACGCAGCTAGTGTTTAATTGTGGAATGATTTCTAGCACTGTCACCCATCTGTCTCTGTTGACAATTTGTCCCACGTGTCGACGGTCTCGGTCATTGAGGGCGTCTGCACGCCCAGTATGATGTCTTTTGTGGACTGTGACGCCTTCAGTCAACCATTCTCGGTACACCCTGGACACAGTTGAACTTGTGAAGCAGAAATACTGCACCACCGCCGAAATCGAACTATCCATGCATCGGACACCCGCTACCATGCCCCGTTGGAATGCCGTCGACTCCCGACGACGTTGCATTCCACATGGTTCACTCACACAGCCACTTCCTATAAGGTCTCACATACAACTGGAACCGTCACGGAGCCCTGCACGGAACCTGGAACACAAGTGGTGTCCACCCGCGAATTAGTGACCTGCTATCCCACGAGTGTTGCTAATTATTTTTTATAATATTGTCCCTACTACATGCGTGACACGGGAAAGTAACAATTTATTCATTGTTTTTGTTCAGTACCCTCATGCCTGGTCTTGAGCACACTAAACTTTGCGACGTTTCGAGGCTCTGAGATGCCCCGCAGTGGACTCTCTCTTTAATCACCAACAATAGTTAGCAATCATGAATGCATTCCAGTGCCCTTGGTATCGGGATTCAATTATCGTAATGTCTTCACCATGTTTCTAGCTGAATTTACCCAGATTGTCGGGGAAGGGAGAGATATGACAGTGGAGGAATTGCACTTTAACGCTCACTCTACAACACAATCTTCTATACGCGTCCAGCATATATTCACGATTTCCACGTAGTTTGCAGCCTTATGGTTTTCCAGAAAATTTTACGCTACGTTTTGCAAAGCGAGCCAAACTTTTTTTGCTGATCACTCATTTTGCAGTAAAATTCTGGTCCTGCATCAGGCCCAAATTTGAGGGTCGTCAAATATGCCGGATCGCAGATTTGCCTCAGTCTTGTTTGGAAATTTGACCTGCTGGTAATGAAGCTCAGCACTGTCGGCGGGTAGGGTCACAATAAATTGCCTCATCAAACCAAGTTTTATGTGTAGTTAAGGCAGAAGTGCTTTCTCTGGGGCAACAAGTGGATCACGCAATACGTTCTTTTCACCAAGAGCGTAATATTTTCTTGCCGACCACCCCTTCCTCTCCCAGTGCTCATACGTACCATTTGTGGCTAATATCGCGATTTTATAAAGAAAATTCTTCATTTCTCTAAAATGGAGGATGACTGGCGACAACGGGAGTGCTTTTCGTTCTAACTTCACTCAACTGATATGTATGTATACTTACTTTTCGTGAAGCAAAATGGCGGCATACCAGTGGTACCTACAATCGAAAACTATTAATTTTCATGCCATTGTTAAGAAGTCAATTTAGACCTCGAGTGTGAATTTCCTGTATTTCTAATCGAAATGAATTTTAAGTCAAGTGTAACCAAAATATATCTTATTTTGTTCTAAAGAACATCCTTTATTTCTTTATAATCACTTTAATATTGAAGTTCCAACAATCATGGAATACGTAACTAATAACGTGTGGGACTCCCTCGGGTACGGAAAAGTGCAGCAACTCGACGTTGTAGAGACGCTACAAGTCGCTGGTAGTCCGCTGGATGGATATGCAGCCATGCAGTCTCGATTGCCGTCCACAATTCAGTGGTTGTTGCAGGTGAAGGATCCAGGGCAGGAATAGCACGTTCGATGATATCTCACATGTGCTCGCTTCGGTTCATGTTTGGTGATCTATGGGGCCAAATAATGCGTTGGAAAATGCCAGTATATTCCTCAAAACAGTCATGCCTCATTGCAATCCAGTGACATGGCGCATTGTCATCTTGGAAATCCCATTGTTGGCAGGGCACACGAACTCCATAAAGGGTTGGAGATGGTCACCAAGCAGCCGAGCGTAGCGATAACAAACAGCTGAACATAGCGATGACTGGTCAATGTCTAGTTCAAGCAGACCAGAAGACCCAAACTATGCCAGGTAAACAGTCCCTTTGCCATGAGGGAGTCAACTCCAGCTTGCAGATTGTCTTGTTGACAACTTAGGTCCCTAGCTCTATGCGGTGTGGGCCACACCCGGACCCTACCATCCACGCGTTCAGTGACAATTTAGTGTATGCTGCCTTAATGTGCGTATGTTTGTAACACTACCCTAGTAGCACATCCACGTCGGCCGATATAGGCATATTGGATTTTACGACATCGATCGATATCATTCAACGATATTGACCCCATATTAGGTAGCAAACATCTTGGCCACTATCAGTCAACGGTATTAAAATGGGACTATAATATCAACTTTTAGATTATATGTATTTATTCATTATATCAGGTGTCAAAATATTAAAATCATTATTTATATCTTCAAAGTATATGCACCACACAAACAATACACAATCTCGTAAACAAATTCATTAACAAAAACCTGATAAGTGTGTTTACCTCTTACGTACATACAAGCTAATAACCAAAGCAAACAATAGCTAAACTTTATGGATTAATTCACGCTTGTGCAAAGAGAAAGAAAAATAATAAACCAAACCAGGAACGTAAAAAAGCAACGCTCGCGAAATTTGGAAATGATGTAAAGAAAGGTAACAAGCGCATTATGAAAGAAAAAAAAATCACATTTTGAAATCGAGAGCGTAAGCACCAAGTTTTAAACAGTAAAAAAATGTATAACAACCGAGACTCAAATACGAGTGTCTCGTTTGCGACAATAAAACAATCAACAGTTTGCAAGTAAGTGCCAAGTCAATCTGTACTTTCTAAAGGGTTACATAATTGCCAGAAGTTACTCAAAATTATTTTGACACAAGTGAACATAATGTTCAGTAAAGTGTTTTTTTTAAATGTTAAAAATTTGCAGAACAAAATAAAAATCAATATTAAAACTCTGTTTAGCAACATTATACATATATACAAAATCAAAATGTTTTATTTAACTAGTAAAACTAATGCCATATTTATTAACTAAATAAGCACGTAACGTAACTCTATTTTAAAAGTAGTCAGTTCCGCGGCCAAAATTGGCACAGGTAACTTTGGCTCCGCCCTTTCATTGTTTAGCTCTGCAGCCGATCACAAACAAATAAAAACATTTTAATCCAACAAAACAAAAACTACAATATGGTGGAATCGCAGGAGTTTGAAACTCGATTTCAAACAATTCAACGATCCCTACAAGAATATAGATCGACATCGTTCGACATTGCTCAATATTGGGTATCGACGTCGCTCAATATCGATCATTGACATTGTGATCATAATGCAATTCTGATTTCTTTAGTATTTTTGTAATGAATATAATTTTTTACATAGGATCACCAACATAGACAACGCGATAAGAAATAGTAAAACACGTTAGAAATTGTAAAAATACTGTGTATGTAAAGAAAATACTGTTTTTTGGTAGTTAAAGTTACGTACCTTCACTGTGCTAATGGATTGTCAAATTTCTCGACCACTGGTAGTTCGTAAAATAATGTTATTTTCGATATTGCGTTCTTGCTAAAACTTGTAGATCCGCTCAGTTGTAATCATTTCACGTCTCTTTCGCTTTTAACTTTTTTTTTACATTTTTTTGTCAAGAACTTAAGAGTATAATGACCATGATTACAATGAAACAACTTCAATTGAAAGAAATGAAGTAAAACAAATGTAAATAAATATAAATTTATCTTATCCTTCTACTAAAGGGAACTTTTCTTAACAACCACATGGCCTCGAGAAAATACGCCACTTTCTAGCGTACAAACTAAACAAAGCTGTATAATGTCCCCCTCTTCTGGCGGTGTACGATAACCAGCGTAATAAATATTAATATAAATCTTGATGGTTTGTCTAGGTACTTACAGTGAGCAAAGACACCTTGGGAAAACACAATTAACTTTAACACTTTATTTATCTGTGTGCTTCCCGTGGAAGACCAGGTTATTTCTACGCTTTAACATGATTTGATGAACTCCTTTGTCAACCAAACAATGTTGGCCGGCCGCGTGTTGACTACAACATAAGCTTTTATATTTTATCACTAGAGAGATATATCGTCACTTGAATAAACATAAGTTTGCCAATATGGACCGACATTAATCAATACAAATATCGGTTAACGACATGGATCGGTATGATTCAATTGCGAGTGCTCTATTTTTTATGTTAATTTATTCATTTTTTACAAAAAATTTCAAGCGGGCCCGCATTAATTTCCCGCCCGCATTAATGATCTGGGGTGATATGGGTCCATGAACGACCAACGTGCATGTGCTACTGGGGTAAGTTACCTGACGCCTCTGATAACTTGAGCTAAACATTATATTTGTATTAACTTATCGCTTATTTACGTGGTCTTTGAAATTGCATTAGATTTGTTTGAATAGTTCGATATGTAAACAGGTTTCTTGTAAGCATTTCATTTTGTGTCACAATTGATTAAATCAAGCAAAGCAATACAATTATTTGAGTTTAAATGAGATATTATTATTATTACTACTACTAACATAAATATTTTTATATTTTTCAGACATGTATGACACAACCAAAGGATATTCTCCTAGTAAGCCAAAAATTTCATCACCAAGATTGATAACTCCGCACCATGTATCAGCAGAAGAGAACAGATGGGAAATTTTCAGAGACTATATGGATAACACTACTCTGCATGGCTTCCGTTATATAACAGCTAGAGGACTACCTCTTGGTCACAGGTTAGAACAGAAACTCTATGGGTCTGTGCTGTATTTGAATTTATTAGTAATGATGATTTCGTAATATAGTTACTAACTCATGAATATAAGCGTAAAACTTTGGTAAACTTTATTTTTATATGGGCCAGTTCAGTAACTTTGGACTTCGGCCCGTCACGATTTGCCTTTAGCTGTTAAGTGTTAAAATCCACACCCATGCCCCTGCCGGGACTCGAACCCGGGACCGTTGAGTCGATAGCCTACCGCCGCAGACCGCTCGACCACCCGGCCGGCGAATATAAGCGTAAATGCCACTTTGCTAAAGCTAAATGCATCAATAAAAGACGAAATGTATGTGAAATTGTACGCATTCTGAGCGTAAGGAATCGCGACTGTAACTGATTTTGGAATGTTGGAGACGACGTTCCACACGTTGTCTTTCGCTTCGTTTAGACGCTGATAACGCTGTGTAATCTTTACGAAGTATTAGTACAATGCCACATACAAACAGATCATACTAATTAAAGCAGATGTTTTGTTTAAAAGTCCTTTGATCTAGGTTAGTTTTTTTGTTTTTATTTTACCGGTATATAATTTCTCTTGTGAAACTATCATTCAATTTTCACACAATATTTTTAAGGAATCATATTTAGACTCTTTCACCTTGTTAATTGTTTTCTTTCAATCTTTGTTAAATTGTAATAATTTTGGAATACTCAACATTTTATTCCCCTTTATGAATTCAAATATTTTTTTTTAAAAAAAGGCATACACATAAGAACTGAGTATCGGTAACATGTAATTTAAAGAAAAAATACAACTTGAATTTTAGAATTTTAGTAATTACTTTTTCAACTATAGAAGATTGTTTCATGCTATGTTAGTAAATTCGACCAGTAGGTACCAGAATGTCTGGATGCAGCAGAAATGTCTTTGTAGGTAGGACGAAACAGCTGAGTGTTGACTAGCAGCTAATACAACTATAATCTCTATGTGGTCCATTGACTTGGAAAATGACGGCCTTTTGGGATGAAAACCTTTCTGTCTGTTCCAATGTTGATTACTATAGCCAAATAATTAATTAGTACAAGGACAAATGTTTCAGTGTGCCTAATAAAAGAATGAATGCTGTGTTGAATCACAAGGAAACTGGTAATCCTGCTGTTTCCGGTACCTCGTATGTTGAGTATTCCTGACGTGGTTCGAAAAGTGATGGCACTGGTGCCCCGAGAGAACTCGTTGACGCAGAGAGAAATGGAGAAGCCAATGAAATATTTAACAGCGACTCCCACAAATTGCCCAAGAGTTGCTACGTCTTTCACGTAGCAACTCTTGTCATGGATAAGAAGACAAAATTAGCCGGAAACTGTACATTTTGTAGTAAACAACTAGCAGTTTTTAGTTAATGTGGATGAAAGATGGATTCACTTACCTAGTTGTAATAAAAAAGAGGATAATTTGTTATTGTTTACGTTATTCCAGAGGCCGTTCCGATAGAGTAGGTGAAAGTACAAGAAATTTGCACACATCTTCATATCAGGCAAAGATAATCGATCAAGGTGTTCTGCAATTTAAATTGGGATGCATTGCAATAGATGAAAGACAGGGCCTTCACATAGATCATTATCACTGATTTTCTTGAGATTTATTCCAGGCACTACATTTGTTATCATAAACATTAATATACCTTCTGTATTACAAGATTTTATATCAATAGCATACCACAGAGATACCAAAAGATATATCAGTTTTGACAATTTCAATTTTTTTTTTAGATTTGTTGCCGCTTGTAGTTATGAGAAACTGGTACTATTTTCTGACGTAAGAAACAAAATCAATACAACAACTTTCATTTTCAAAAGGGTTATTATATTGCCTTTGTATAGTGTAGAATAAGGCAAAGCTATATTTTGCCTCAGTTGAATATGTGCAGTTTAGTTCAAAAGACACATCATCGTCATTAGAATTCTGGAAAACACGACAGGTTCATCAACATACATTAAGCTCCCACCAAACACTCCGATATTCCTCTTCTTTCTGTTTGTATTTAAACTTCTTCTTCTTTTGATCGAAAAGCAAAGCGATATTAAGAAACCGTCGGTAATGAAAAAGCTGGAAAGCAAAGAATGGACTAAGGGCCACATGCCACATGCACAGTCGTTCCGCGGGTTACCCACGGAAAGCCTGAGAGGCCCTTGACCATTTTGTGTTGCACAATCATCCCGTGGGACTGAAAGAGACCCGCGGCCTCCACGTGGCATCAGGGATTAGTCGCGGGAGGATCGAACCACCCTTGGCTGTCCCGTGGGTGGTGTGTGTATCTACACCTCGTGATTTTATTTCTGTATTTATAGAAATATATTGCATGTTAGCCATGAGTGTAGCTTTAACAATAGACAAGAAAGTGGCACAAGTAATTTACAAAACATTACGTTTACGATCAGACCATTTATGTCAATTATTTTATAATTTTAAGAAAAATCTGCACAGTGTTGACGTGCTGTCGTAATAGTCTATGGTGCTGCTCACTAGATGATAGGGAGAAGGATAGTTTCAATTCAATTAAGCCTTCAGCTGAAAGGGCTTTTCCTAAAAGTAAGCGTAGTTTATCGAACGGATCTATAATTCGTCTAGAAAAGAAAATGAGTTTTTGGTGCATGCATTATGACATTAATTCGCAGCTTCTTAACGTAAATAGCAGATCGTGCAGAGTAGTGTATTCATAGGCTTGCTTTCATAGGTCTTTGAGTGCCACACATATCGCAACTCGCAAGTAGTTGTACCGATGAACTTTGCTTTATTTAAAATAAGGTAATTCTTTACAAGAGCTCCTTCTGGCTTAGAGCACTCGGAACTCCTCAAAGTGCTATGTCTTGCTTCCTACAGTCATGAAAGGCACTAAAATACATGCAAAATAAAAATAAAAGTTCCTAAAGTGGAACTTGTTATATTACAATAACATAACAAATTCTAATTGTAGCAACTTTTTTTTTTTTTTTTGCACGTATTTTAGGCTCTTTCATGGCTACAGAAAGCAAAACCATAGCATTTTGAGAAGTTCCGAGTACTACATCACACTTCAAATGATTAAAGAACGTAACATCGAAAGAAAAATTAACCTTACCTTACTGAAGATTTCCTGAAATGTTTTTTTCTTACATGTATAATTTCCAGCAGCCGTCAGCTACTTGTGGTTTAACACTGATGCACCACTATGTTAACAGACATACAGCAACTACATGTGATAAATTTGCTTGACGGAACCACATGCAAAAAACATCGACGATTAAAAAATGCATGGCTTCCTCTTCTTTACACAAACATTTCTTTTTTGCAGCGGATTGCTAATTTTCATCTCCCGAAAACAATCTCCCCCGCAATTCGTACATATTTTACAACTCCACAAATTCCAATAATGTTTAAACAAATTTACAACATCAGCCATTTGACACGCACCACGAACAACGTTGCCGAAGGCGAACTCACTACGACATGTTGCCACTGCTAACGACTAATACAACAGGTGATCCCAGGGTTACCAACCACAAAGCTGGGAAAAGCCCCACAGCAGTAGCACAAAGTCGCTAAAACTCGCTAAATAGAACTATGAAAATCGCTAAGAAAAAAGCGCTAACCCAAAGTCCACGTACAAACAAGGTCTCTGTTCAAGTAACGTGTGCAATAAAAAAAAACACCGCACCTCACTTACCTAACCTCCAAGTGCCCTTGATCACTACTTTTTAAATTTTCTAATGCCAATTTAAACCTAAAAAAGCGCCAACCGAAAGCGTCTTGGAACATATGCTTCCCCAAGACGCTAGTCTGGTAATTAGCAATGCACAAAAAGTCCCGTCTGGCAACACTGAGACCTGCGCCACTGGTAGAGGAAAAACAAAGATGGCGCATCGCTCTCCTAGTAGGTATGTCAGAACATAGAATATTTTTTTCTATCATGTTATACTTGTCCTTATGACACCTATTTTTTCACACGGTTTTGGAAGTTCTGGATTCAAATTAATCTAGAGAACACCATATTAAAATAATATAACACCATACAACAGAAGGAGCACTTGTATAGTATTACCTAAAACAATAATAATCTGTTTCTCCATGGAACAAATTTCACGTTGTGTTCATGATTTAGAACTTGAGAAAAGAGGAAAATGTGCGCTTGAAATTAAACATACATTACGCTAGCTTTTCGCAATGGCGGGCATAGGGTGCTGAAGGGCTTAGAATCTACCTTAGGGCTGATTTACACGCAAGCTTGCGTTGCTTGCTTTCCTTTCGATCTGGGTGAGCAGCCAATTGAAACACGCGTTTTAGTGCGTGTTCTACGTGCTACGTAATAAAACACGTGCTTCAAATGGCAACTCACCCAAATCACACTCAAAGCAAGCAACGCAAGCTTACATATAACTCAGCCCTTAGCAAGAATTCTGTCAGACTCCCCAACGGGTGGTGTAACCCCTCCAAATCGTCGAGCACACCCCCAATTTTAATATCTTTGTAGTTAAAAGATACGTTACGCAAACTGAAAATCCTCTCCGTTTTAGCAATTTCAAACATATGTCATTAAGTTAAGTCAACGCCCTGACTTTTTCAAATGTAATAGTGTAGTCTTCCGGATTTCTATAATGTTTTCTCTTTTAGCTTAATTCAATTTGCTACAGTAGGCCTAGGTTCAGTTAGGTTTAATCAGATATGAAAACGTAAAAGGACCATGAACTGATTATGGTAGAGCAATTTCCGATGTTTTTTTTTTAATGTGCTTCCTAACAGCATGGTTAATACAATTACAATGCCCTTTCTGTAATATAAAATGTTCCATTGATTCTCTGATTTCTCCTAACATACACTTTCGTGATTTATTTTTTGATGTTTTCAAATAAATTTCCCATGATTACATATTTCTTTCTCTTTTTTTTTTACAAATGTTGATACCAATGCCTAATTAATGATCAATATTTTTTTTCTTTTCTGATAACATGAAAGAATAGCTTATTGTTACTTCTTCATTAGAGTTATATTCTTCAGGTATTTTCCAACACACATCACCTAATTCTTTTTATTAGATGCTGCATTGGTAACTTTACTTTCCCTTTGTCCTTATATTTTTCCAGTATTCCAGTATTAGACAAATATAACCCTCTTCTTACGTATACGAAATCATTTTGAGTTTGCAACGTTTCCTCTTCTCGCTAGAAATAATTAAATAAATGACAAAACGATGGAACTCAACGTGATTGTCTACTTTGTCCACTGTTTTTCTAGCCTCGTTGCGGGTTAATTTTACTAAACAAGCCCGCGGCTCAACCGTCACCGCGGGATTCCGTCGAAAAGCACTGTGCAACATCAACACAAAGTGATCCCTTCGGCAGACCGCGGAGACGGGGCACCCACGGGGCAGCTGCGGGTTTAACTGTGCATATAGCCCGATCACTTGCGGAAATCTAAGCAAAAGAATAAATACAGCAATGTACTTACGTTGCCTTTGAATCACTAAACACTCATGTCTATGATTTCATATCATGTCCAAAATCTTCTCTCTTCGTGAAAAATGAGAACAAATTTACTCAACGTCTCAAAAAACAGGTATTGTTTTGATAATAATAATCCATATGAATATACGTCAGTTTTCATATTAAATATAAGATAGCATCTAGCATCTACTGATCAGGTAGATATTCTAATACAGTTTTCCTATGATTGTTTCCCGAACAATATATAGTTTTGAAAAGTATGTGTCTCCTAAATAATTAAAAAAAATGAATTTCGTTCATTGTATCTTTAATATAGGTTACTTTGGATTTTGATATGTGTTTGTGCTGTGACGCTAGCAGCTATCATGATCCATTCAATATGGAGGAAGTATGCTGACAGTCCCACAATAACATCTGTGCTGGATGCAAATTTTCCTGTTTATCAAATCCCTTTCCCAGCTGTAACCGTCTGTAACCGTAATAAAGTGAACCACAATAAAGCTTATGATTTCTTTAAAAGGTAAGTAACTTTGAGGAAATATTGACATATACATGTATGTATGTGTGTGTGTCTGTCAGTGGTGGACCCAGGGCCAAGTTTCGGGAGGGGTGATTCGGTGAAACCACAGTAGAGGAGGAGGTCCATAAAATAGCTAGTTTTTTATGGAAAGTAGGAAGATTGACATCAGAAAACCCTTTAATTTTTCTTCGATGTTCTTCTCTCTGATCTTTCAGATTATAGCAATTTCAATTAATTCGCATTCGTATGCACACAATATACAAATACAGGGTGGCGCATATTGTATCTACCAACTTAAAATGGCTACGGCAAGGCGGTGAATGTTTGTAGTAATTGTATATAGTTTGAAATAAAAGTATACAGATAGGCATTTAATATAGTGTATAATATGGACAATACAGATATCAGTGAGCCTTAAAGATAACGTTCTCTAAATGTCCTCACTCTGCTTGGATGCGCTGTTCGATTCGATGCGGTAATGCATGCACGACGCTTCTTAACATATACTGTGGTACGGTTCATAACACAAGGAACTAACGGTTCAAAACATACCCGTGACTGTGCATTGTCTAACCCATCTCTGAATGTTGTGTCTCTCTGGATAGGTGTATGGTGATCTTCATTGTTCCATGCCCACTAAGCCTCCGTTATAAAGTATGTTTGGATGAAGGCTTCCACCCCCGCAATCCGCACCTGAACGGCCAAAGTTCCGTCGTATACTAATTGCTTGTCTTCCAGCTCTCAAGAGATGTAAGGATGTTGTGCACGCGCACGCGCATTCTTACAGGGTGTATAAAAGGAAAGGTGTTGAAAATAAATAGAAGATGTAAAACGGTGTGGAGTTCGTTTGGAAGGCTAAACTTTATTTTCAAAAGCAAACTACCAATGTGTCTCAAGCGTAAAGTGTAAAATCAATGTGTCTTAACTGTGATGTACGGCTCTGAACTGTGAACACTGAAATAAAGTACTTGTATAACATACTGAGCACTGAATACACAAAGAACTCAAATATTAAGAGTTACTCAAAAACTAATGGAGAGATGCATGTTGGGAATAACTAGGAGAGATAGAAAGACAAATGAACGGATTCGATCACAAACAAAGGTAGAAAATGAAATCAAGACTACAAAGAAGATTAAGTGAAAATGGGCCGGTCATATACCTCGACATAGAGGGAAGATGAGCGAGAAATTGTCTACATTGGATTTCCGGAGAAAAGAAAAGACAGGGAAGACGTCTAAATACAAGATGGATAGGTGTAACTACTTGGCTTATGGAAACAACCTGGATGAACATAGCAGCAGGCCGAGATATGTGAGTAGTAGTGTTGGCACTTGAGCTCACTTTCTTGAAAATGGCACGTTTTTCCCGTACCTGGCTGATAGCAAGTCCATTTTCCAGGGCTGTACGATACGCTGCGTCGCCGTGTTTGTTTACAATGTATAAAAGGTTATGACACCTTTTTTCATCCCTTATGAAAGGCTACGAGAATATTTCGCATCCCCTATTTATAAAAGACTACGAACACATTTTCCGACCCATATTTAACAGCCGAATACATAACCCTTATACGGCACATTTTCGCAAACTCTATTTAACATAGCAGAGATTACACTAGTGCATGAAAGACTAGGACCCTTTATTAACCTTATATTTTATGAAATGCTACGGCACCTTTCTTTATCCCCCTATTTAACATCGCAGATGCTCTCCAACACTCTGAAAGGCTACGACCCCTTTTTTCATTCCCTATTTAATATAGCAGAGATTAACCCCACATAACCCCTATTTATAAAAGTCTACGGCACCTTTTTCCAACCTCTCTATTTAACATAGCAGAGATTACAACAGAAATTTGAAGTCAGTTTCCAACACAGCCCCTAGCAGGCAATTAAATATATATTTTCC
>JAGDQP010013006.1:7440-21472 GCA_022664845.1 Lepisma saccharinum | reverse complement strand
AATTTTGAAGTTAGTTTCTATACCTAACCCACATAATAGACCACATTCGACCGAATGGTTATTAGTAGTCAATATGAGCTTGTTGACTAAGCACTTATAACCATAACCAAGGGTCACTAATTGGTGAAAACTACCTGGGCCTAAGTAAACAAAATGGTACTAAGGTTAAATGTCAAATATTTAACCCTGTATATTTCATAAACAGTTAAACATATTGATATTCTGTTTCCACATTTAGTATGAGGGCATCGAGTACTACATATGATAAAAGTTCTGACCTCGAGGTCAAATGTCAAATATTTAACCCTGTATATTTTGTAAACGGCTAGACATATTGAGATTCTGTTTTTATATTTAGTATGGGGGCATTGCGTACTACATGTGAAAAAAATGGTGACCTCGAGGTCAAAGGTCAAATCTGAAGTCAGTTTGCTAACTTCGCCCCGTGGTCGTAGAATAATTAAACGTATAATGCAATTTATTTTAGACCCGAGAATTTCAAATCTGAAAACAACTTCTTTCTAACTATTGTCGCTTATAATGCCGGTTCGAATTTTGTCGAATTTTCGAATTTTAGACGCTAATTAAGAAACTCGCAGATTATATGTTATTCAGGTCGGTGATGTTGAATGTGAAAACCGCATGTCTCTATCAGTTACAGCTTTTGAGAATTTGTATATTTTACCTTTGATCTTTACCCCTAGAATATTAATTTTCAAATGTGTTTTGTTGCTCTAATACTGAATCTGAAATTGGGTTTTCGCTAATACTTACCGTTTTCAAAAGATAGAGGGTTAAATATCTTACCTTTGACCTTGAGATCACCAAATGTTCATTAATAGATCTTGTCATAATGATGCTTAATCTGAACACAACTTTCTTAAGATATTTGGGGCTCAGTGAAGGTTTTCCATAGTGAATCGTTTCTTTCCCGATTTTGCATTCATTTCGGGTTTTCCCCGTTGTCATTTGCGAAATCGGTTCTTTCCCGATTATGTTTTTATTCACGATTTTCCCCATTGTCATCTGTGAAATCGGTTCTTTCCCGATTTTGTTTATTCTGGGTTTTCCCCATGACATCATCAACTGTTTATAAATTCCGGGTCGTTTCTGTGGTACCCTTCAGTCGGACGCCGACCATCGTAGAGTGAAGATCTATCCAGGGAGAAGATTTCATCGTGAATAGTGTAGTGTACAGTGTCGTCGATCACCGGAGAATGAAAATTTCATCGTGAATAGTGTAGTGTACAGTTTCGAAAATAGAGGACCATTTTGTTCTTCTGCAATTATTTTCTGTTTGAGTTGAGACGTTATTTTAAGGTTGAGTCTAATTGTAAAATATTTTAAAGCTCAATTTACTCTATCCCATTTAAAGTAACTTTATAGTCAATTTTAGTTGAGACGTTATTTTAAGGTTGTGTCAAACTATATACTGTAAAACATTTATTACATTTTATTTTAATATATTAAAGCTAAAACTTGGTCTAATTCATTTGTAGTGACTTTATAGTCAATAGATAAAAATGGATCAATTTGATATTTTTAACAAAATTGATGCTCTATGTACGGAAGTGTTAAATGACGTACAAACAGCAGGAGCGCCTAATGATTCAAACTTAAAAATTATAAGTGAAAAACGTAAACTATATAAAAAATTCAGTAAGGAAGGTAGACTAATAGAAGTACAAATTAATAACCCTCCAGAAAATGAAAACCCTTTAACATGGTTTACTTAGGGAATTGAAGAGTTATTAGCCCACCTCATGCAAGGTATTGATAATGATGATCAAGTCACTTTTCACTTTTCGAAATGAGAGCGAACCCCATAGATCATGTTGGTTATAATTTCGACAGGCACAGAATATGTCTCTTGAAAACGTTTTACATGCTATGGAAAAAGTTGTACAATCTAATGCGTCATTTTAAATCAAGAACGATTCATGGTTAATTCTCATCATGTGCAAATGCCTAAAGGTTAAGGTCGGGTGAAACAGGGTATATCCGATATTGACGAATCTATCAAATCAAATAAGGGTATAGTTGTAATTAAAAAAGCGATACTCGCGGTGTCGCCCATGCGCTAGTAGTGGCTATGGGGTTAATAAATAATAAAAATAATAAAGACGAACAAAGGAAATATTATAATTAACGCAAAAATTTTACGAACACGAAAGTCAATAAGTTGTGTGTAAAAGAGGGGAACAATGGCGGTACAATTAAAGATATTTCAAAGTGTGTTAACACCAATTTCAAAGTGTGTTAACTGATTATAAAATAACTGTGTATGGGGATTTGTCAGGTCAATTAATTTTATATGAAGGGGTTGGTGCTGGTGGTGAAACCCCTGTTAATTTATTATTAATAAACAATCATTATAATGTGATTACAAGCTTAACGGCAGCACTTTCATACAGTTATTATTGCGAGAAATGCCATACGAAATATCAAAATACATATAAACACGATTTTAAATGTCAGGCTGGTTGTTCACAGTGTGGGAGTAAGCCTCCATGTGTTGATGTGAAATCCTTAATAAGATGTAATGACTGTAATTGATCATTTTATGGTAGTGTATGTTTCAATAATAAAACGCGTATGGTATGTAAAACTAGAAAACAGTGTAATTTATGTTTACAGATGTATACATTTACAAAGGATCGTAACTCTCGTATATGCGGGGAAATATATTGTGTAAACTGCCGTAGTATGATGCCCCACAACCATTTATGATTCATGCGGCCGAAAGAAGGGCATGATGTGGAAACTATAATCAGAACAAAGCTATGGTTGTATTTTACGATAATGAGAGTCGCCAGGATGAAACATTGAATGGGGTAAATAATGTGTATGAACACGTACCCAATCAATTAATAGCATAACATCTGTGTTGTAAATGGTATAAATTTAAGTTCTTCTGTGTGTGGTGTAAGAGAACACGTCTTCAAGACTGAAGATTGTGTCCTACAGTTTTCAAATTGTCTTGCTGAGAAGCGATCTTCTATCAATAATATTTCCTGTGTTGCGCACAACGCCCGATGGTTCGATGCCCATATTGTTTTAGGAAGTATGATAAATAATAAACAGTGGTCCCCCGATATTATTATGAGAGGTTGTCAGCTTCTAAGCATTCAATATAAAAATTTACGTTTTATCGATTCGCTTAACTTATTACCTTGGCATTGGCCAATTTGCCCCAAACGTGTGATCTTCCCTCAACTAAGGGTTATTTCCCGCAGTTTTTTACAGCACAGGTAATCAGAATTATTCTGGTCCGCTGCTTGCCAAGACATTCTATGAGGTAGATAATATGAATAAAGAAGAACGTGATAAGTTTATGTAGTGGTATAGGAAATTGGGGGAGAATTATAGTTTAATTTTCACGAGGAATTAATTAAATACTGTCGACAAGATGTAAATATATTAGGAATGGCTTCTTACGTTTTATGCAACAGTTTGAGGTTGAGACAAAGGAAGCCCCCCTCCTGGAATCAATTAGTATAGCCAGCGCTTCAATTTAGTGTTTAGGCGTAATTATTTGAGACCGGAAACCATTGGTATTATACCGAGAAAGGGTTACCGATGGAGTGATGTCCAGTCGGTCGAAGCGATACAATGGCTTCTGTGTTAAGAAAAGGAAAGGGAATAAAAATAGAGCACGCGTGTAATGGAAAAGAAAATGTTGTGCGAGGTAATTTTAAAGTGGATGGCTATTTGAATGATACGGAGAACGAAAAAAAAAACATGTTTGGGAGTATGAAGGCTGATTTTATAACGGTTGTCGTATGTGTTATCGAACCTAACGGGATAAACCACTCGACAATAACCCTTTCTCTACTATGAATATAAAATATGAAAGTACAGTTGCTAAAGTGAAAAGCTTAGAAGAATTAGGTTTTATTGTTCACACCATGTGGGAGTGTCAATGGAAAACACAAATGAAAAATAATGAAAATATCTCGAGGTTTATTAAAAACCACCCCACACGCAGAAAAGAACGAATGACTCCGCGTGATGCTCTGTATGGGGGACGAACAAACGCAGTGAAATTACATTATAAAGTGAAAAGGGGGGAGAAAATTAGATATTTGGACGCATGTTCCCTGTAACCTTTCTGTAATAAGGCAGCAAATATTCAGTGGGGCATCCTATACATATTTTTGTAGGAAAAGAGTGTCCACCTATCGACCAGATTGAGGGAATAGTAAAATGTACTATTCTTCCTAAAACCGATTTGTATCACCCTGTGTTACCATATCGGTCTGGGGGTAAGTTACTATTCCCTCTATGCAGAGCATGCACGAATTCATTAAATCAGGGTAATTGTACACATAATAAGGAGCGTGCCATTACCGGTACTTGGGTAGTGGATGAGGTTCGCAAGGCTATTGAAAAAGGATATAAGTTGGTAGAAATGTATGAGGTGTGGCATTTTAAGGTTGAACAATATAATTCTGTTAAGAAAGAAAGTGGTCTGTTTACAGGTTATATTAATAAGTTTCTAAAAACAAAAACAGAGTCTAGCGGCTGGCCTGCGTAGTGCACGACTGATGAAAGGAAACAGGAATTTATAAGCAACTATTATGATAAAGAAGATATTAAGTTGGATCCGGACAAAATATGTGTAAATAAAGGTCATAAGAATTAAGGAAAATTAGCACTAAATAGTTTTTGGGGTAAATTTGGTCAGAAAGAAAATTATAGTCAAACATCAATAATAACTGATCCTGGGGAATATTTTAACAAGTTAGCCGATCCAAATATTGAGGTGCATGAAGATATTCAAATTAACAAGGACACGTTAATTTTAAATTGGCAGTATCTGATAGCTGAAGTGTACTACACACCAATACAAATGTGATAATAGCTGCTTATACTACTGCCCACGCTCGTCGGGAGCTCTATAATTATTTGGATAAATTAGGTAAATACATGCTCTACTATGAAATGGATAGTATAATTTATGTGGACACTCCAGACGGGCCAAAGTTAGAAACAGGTGATATGCTTGGTGAACTTACTAACGAGTTAGAAGCATACGGCGTTAAGGCTTTTATTAGTGAGTTCTGTTCCGGAGGTCCAAAGAACTATGGATTTGATGTATACAACCCCGGTAATGGGGAAAATTCTTATGTGTGTAATTTTCGAAGAATAACACTCAATTATGAAAATTCTAAAAAAAAAAAAAAAAAATCCAAAAAGTATAAGAGATGATACTTAACAACGCTCCACTTGTTCATGTGTTTATCGAAAGAAAGATTACTCGCATGAAAGATCATAATATTGTTTCTAGGCCGGAAAAGAGAATTTATCAGTTAATGTACACGAAAAGAAAAAGATGGGCTGATAATTATGATACGGCTCCATACGGTTTTAAAAACAACGAATAGATTAAATAGGTTATAGTATTATATCTATTTTTTCATGTATAGAGAAGAAGAAGAAGAAATAATGGATAATCAAATTTTAAATCATTATTATTATTGTACTGAAATTAAAATATGTGTCGGTCTTGCATATGATGATAATACGGGGACATTTTCTGTACTTATTAGTTTACATAATTACTACGATCCTATACGCTTTTCTCTCAAAGAGTGGTATAATTTTCTATCATATTTTCTATATGTTGGCAGCTATTTTAATTCGACTACAACAACTTCACTGTCCACAAAATTTTCTATTAACGCTAGTTATGAGCTATCATTATCGAATAATTTTAAGAATATTCGCCAATATATTATTCGTTCATCAGATGATGACAATAACGGCCAGGTAAATTTTAGTCATTATACGTGGAGAAAACTACATCTCTACATGCCATGTATTCAACATGCAATATTTACATGTTCACAGCTATTTGAAGACGTATCAAAATATGCTCAAAAGGGTTTAGAACAGAATAATACTATTTCAGAATGTTCTAATTTGTCTAAACAAATTGTACTGGAAGTATTGGCATTAGTAAATAGTAATAATAACAATATTTGTATGCTACTAATTTATTTTATAATATATTAGAGTATGGAGTTTCAACATCCATTTACATGTATTGTCGCCGGCCCGACAGGATGTGGAAAGACGTACTTTGTAAAAACATTTCTACAGCATTATGCTGAAAAATGGAAAAATACAGTATGGTGTTATGGCGAATGGCAACCCTTATACAATACTGTCTGCTCGTGCTGTACATTTAAAGAAGGATTGCCTCAGGGTGATGAATTTTCAGCGGAAGAAGGCCTGCACCTTATAATTATAGATGATTTAATGCATGAATGTACTAACCGTCTTGTAGATATTTTCACCAAAGGTAGGCACCATGAGAATTACTCAGAATATATTCCATCAGGCTAGAGCTATGCGTGATATTTCATTAAATTGTCACAAAATAGTATGTTTTAAAAATCCTAGAGACCAGGCTCAACTTAATTACCTGGCACGTCAATCGTATCCACGTAACGCAAAGCTTATTCAGGAAGCCTATCAAGATGCAACCGAAAATACCCACAGTTACCTACTATTTGATCTAAAACAGAATACTCCCGATGAGCAGCGTGTTCAAACAAATGTTTTCCCCTCGGATTCATTCAATTATGTTTATGTGCCTGTAAAATAATACTAGCTTTAATATTTTATATATTTTAACAACTATTTTTACTATAATATACCCAAAAAATATTAATAAACAGAATGTAAACTCACTAAGACTTTTAGAAAAAGGCAAGACCTAAAGCACGCAAGGTGATATTACAAAATGCAAATTCCGAATTAATTCGTTCTATTTGTGAATGTTCCTATAACATATTGCAAGGAAACGTTTTGTTAAATAAAAAGGAGAAAAAAATCGGAAATATAACATTCAGCTTAGGTATTTGGTAAGGAAAGGATCGACGCTGAAACAAAGAAAAAAAACGTATAATTGTACAAAAAGGTGTTTTTCTCACTGCATTGCTTGCACCCATTCTAGGAGGTTTGCTATCTAGTCTGTTTAAATCATGCAGCATGCGAAAAAACTTATTTTAATTTCGCCCGAAAAAATACATTTTTATCAAACTATATCTAATCTCGATGACGAGATGAAAGAAATTTTAAATAATAAGAGTATGAGTGTAGAAGAAAAATGGGTACAAAATAGAGAGGTATTGCAAAAATATTTACACATTGTTCAAAGAAAAATAGCAACAACAACTGCTACTACTAATACTACTAAGAAACGGGGTGGTGCGGATGAGAAGGAGGAGGAAGAAGAGGAATAGGAGGAGGGTGAGATCATATCTACATTCCCCGAAATTTGCCTGCGTAAAGCAAGACCTTTATTACGTAAATTAAAACAAAATCCCGACATTCAATGGGATGCCAATGGTAATGTTAATATATATGGTAAAACAATTCCTCGTGTTAATATAGTAGATTAAATATCTGATTTTGTTAGGTGTCGTAAGAAAAATATTCCACCCGCCAGTTGCGAACCATTTGCTGTACTATTAGCAAATTTCAATATACCCTTAGAGTATATTGGTAACCCTCAACGAATAGAGTGTATTCGAAAGCTGACAGTTGCTTCACTCAAAAAGCAGAGGAGGAGGAAAAGGACCCGGAGCCATCACGTAAAAGTAGAAAAGCTGTCAAGTGGCGCAACTATAAAATATGAAGAAGTTAGCTAATATTTACTATAAGCCTTCACACCCTGCCTCGTTTTCAATAGCTCAAGCATTATGGAAAGCTATAAAGAAATCAATATCATTACACAGGGTGGAACAATGGATAAAAGAACAACAGACATATACACTGCATAAACCAGCACGTAAACGGTTTCAACGGAATCTCTATCTTCTGTTTAATATTGACGAACAATGGCAAGCTGATTAAATGATATGCAAAGTCTACAAAAATATAATGATGGGTACTGGTATATTTTAACAGTGATTGCTATATTTAGTCGCTATGCATGGGCTGTCCCTGTTCGCACAAAAATTGGTGAAAATATTATAAAGGCATTCGAGAAAATATTTACATCTACCCCCAGGCGTAAACCTCTGCGGCTACAAACAGATAAAGGTACAGAGTTTATTAATAAATCATTCCAGGCGTACTTAAAAAAGCAACAGCTTAATTTCTTCACAACCGAAAACCCCAGTATTAAGGCAAGCCCCGTAGAACGTTTTAATCACAGCCTGAAACAAAGAATGTGGAAATATTTTACAGCGAAAAAGACTTAACGCTACATAGATGTGCTCCCCCGATTAGTTCACGGATATAATTCTAAGCCACACGCAGCACATAAATTACCACCAGCTCTAGTGAACCAAGATACTTTTCAACAAGTGTGAAATAGACTGGTGAAACAACCAACCAGTACTAGTGTTAAAGCAAAAAAATATAAAGAAGGATATACTGTGCGAGTTACTAAGGCAAAACGACATTTTGCAAAAGGCTACAAAGAAAATGGGACTCTGGAAATATTTAAAATAAAACAAATACAATATAAGGAAAATAAATTGGTTTATGTATTAGGGGATTTAAATGGTGATGTGATTGATGGTACGTTTTACGAAGAGGAAATACAAGCTCTGCCACTACCCAAAGTTTACGAAATAGACGAAATTTTAGAAGCTAAAGGTAAATGAATACATGTTCAATGGCCGGGTCATCCTGCTTCATTTAATTCATGGATTCCATATCCTATTTAACGAAGGGCTAGCAACATTTAAAAGACCGAGGGAATGGAAAGTTCCATTACATCAACTTGCAGAGTCTGGTTTCTATTTTGTTAGATTATCCGATATTATAAGATGTTCATATTGTACTTTAGAATTAGGTAATTGGCAATCTTATGATATCCCCTTAAAAGAGCATAAACGTTGGAGTCCATACTGCCCTCTGTTAAGAGGTAACGTAGATGTGTGTGGTTATAAAATGGAAATAAAAATCTTTTCTATGCCTGAAAAAGGATGGTAATAATAATAATACATTATGATAAACTAGTACTATATTTGTGTATATAGCAGGAAAAAATGAATGATCCTTATCTCCAATATTATTCGCAGCAAGCAGGTAGTAGTTATAATGCACATAGAGGTGCACCACATGAAGAAGGATATGGTATTGGTAGATTTCTAGGTGGTTTATTTGGTACTGCATTTCCATTATTAAAACAAAGTGCAAAAACTATTGGTAAAGAATTGTTACGTGGTGGTATTAATGTAGCCGAGGACCTAATAAATAGTAATAGACCCGTTGAAGAGGGTTTAAAAGCACGTTGGCAAGAGGCAAAAAGTAATTTAAAGAATAAAGCACAAAGAAAATAAATCAAGTGTTGGCGGGAGGAGGAAAACTTAAGAATAAGCAAACAGGTGGTGGTGTAAAGGAAAAGAGGAAGAAGAGAGAGATTTTTAATTAATTATAGAGCAGCGTACTAGTTTTTACCTCACACTAACCAGTAACAGTTCTATGGAATATTTTCCGCAAAATACTCTGGTGTGTTATACTACAAAATTATATCAACCTCTCGTGCTGGAGAAAGGTGTGTGGGAAACAGCTGTTGTCAAAGTACATTACACAGGCTAATTTTAGAATGTTTCCAAATATACTAATAATATCAGTTACAGGGGCTCGGATAAAGAAAGCTGGAACGTAACTAAAATAATGCCCGGCCATTTTTATTATGTTGACGATATTCTATCTCAAATTAACTTCAAAAGCGATTAAATGAATTTACAATTAAAAGTTAAAGCTTCGGTAAAACACATTGAGGTCAGTAGAGTAAGAAAAGATGACAATGGAGTTGAAGTTCGTATATCACCCGAATTAGCCAAAATTACAGGTTTTGATCATATTTACCAAGATAATATAGCACTTGTCCATCATGCGCGTTATCCGCCTAATTTACAGAAATCGCTACCCGTACACATGTATATTTATAGTGATATTGTAGAACCTCAGCTGATAGGCGATGCTGTTGCTCCACTACTACGTATTATAAATACGAATATTAAAGAGTATGGTGCTAGTAATGTGCATATGTTTGAAAATCCTCATTATGTCCCCGTACAACGTAAACAGTTTGATCAAATTAGTATTGATTGAAGAAATAGCATGGGTAATCCACTTCCTTTCCAATATGGCAGTGTATGTGTAAAACTGCATTTTCGTAATAAGGTATTATAAAAATAAACTAGTCTGGGTATTAATAGCAGAAAATCCAAAATGCAGTGTGAATATACGAAATAAGGATTAGATCTATTTGCGGGTCTGCCCGCTCAAACGAGTCAATATCTGATAATGCACCCATAGAGTTTGTAGTCCCAGGCCACAGTGTGATCATATTGATTTACCACATACAATGCTACATATTAGAGGTAAAATTACTAAACCTGATGGTTCTGATTGAACAACTGCTGATAAGAAAATAGGTCCTGTAAATTATTTTATCGGTGCAATGTTCAGCGAGGTACAAATATATCTGATTAATCAACTAATTTCCTATTCCTCGCATACATATCCATTTCGATGGTATATTGAAAAACTACTGAAATATAAAGTCAATGAAAAGACAACTAATCTTCAGAGCGCAATGTGGTTTAAAGATATTGCCGGTCATATGGACAGTGTGGCCGATAATAATAATCAGGGTTTTAAACAACGCTCACTTCTCACAGCGTTAAGTCAGCCCTTTGAATTAATGGGCTATATTCATGGTGATATTTTCAATCAGGAAAAAATCTATTGCGTGGTGTACAGTTGCGTATTAAGCTGATTCTAGCCAAACCCGTATTTTGTCTGATGGGCGAGACTGGAGCTGAGGGAAAAGTTGTAATTACAGATGCAACACTGTTTGTGAAACGGGTTCATGTGTCGCGCACGGTGAAAATAGCACAAAATAAAGTATTACAGAATCCTAAATTTAGAGTAAAATACCCGATAACGAAGGTGCAGGTGAATACAGAGACTTTACCGCAGGGTATTAAGGACACCACTTTCCAGATTTTTTTTCGGCATAGTGCCTAAACGTATTATTATTGGCTTTGTTACTAATACAGATTTCAACGGTACTTATCAGACAAACATTTTAATATTAAGCATTTCAGTATGTCATTCTTTAATTTGTATGTTGACGGAACTACTGTTCCATCTAGACCACTACAGCCAGATTTTGATAATAAGCTATTTATACAAGCATATTCTACGATATTTACATGTTCTTGTATTTATTATTCTAATCAAGGTAATGATATTTCACTTGCCGAATATCCTAATGGTTATACTTTACTGGTGTCTGATTTAACTCTCGATTCTAGTTCTAGTGCTGCATTTCATACTAGCCCCCAGCGACAGGGAAGTGTACGATTAGAAGTTCATTTTAAGCAAGAACTGCCGTCTCCTGTAACAGCTGTTATTTACGGTGAATTGTCCTCAGAACTAGAAATCGATTTCCAGACAAAAATATATATTAATTAAAAGAAAATGTTAAGTACCCTTGAACTTTATGAGGCATTACAACAGAATTTGCCTGGATATCATTTTATAGGTTTATATGCTGCAAATCAACTACTTCCGTTTATTCATACATTTCCTGCAGCCATTATTATAAATACTGATCCTAGTAATAAGCCCGGTGATTATTGGGTTGCTGTTTATATTTGTAATTCAGGGCACGGTGAATATTTTGATAGCTATGGCATTCCAGCATACGTACCGTATCATAAATGATTTTAAAACGAAACTGTTTATCTGATACGTGGTATAATAGGCGGATTCAAGGTGATTTATCTCAATTCTGTGGACACTATTGTTGTTCTCCCCAAATTTGATGCAGCCGGAATGACAGTGAACATGAGTAAGTGTGAATTTTTGTCATCCCAGGTCACCTTTTCAGTTTCCCTGTTTCATCGGAGGGAATAAGAAAGGACGCGTAATATGTCCGGATGGTAGATTATAAACAGTCGCCTCGCAACTTTAAAGAATTACAAAAAAGCCTTCGAATTTTAAATTGATATTCAAGGTTCGTTTTTGATTATGCAAGCAAAGCAGGAACCTTTATGCGACCTATTGAAGAAAAGAAAAAAATGGCCTTAGACGAAGGAACATGAGGATTGTTTTGCTGACATCAAACGCGAAATCTGTGAAAACATCCTTTTCACCCTGACCTCCATAAGGACTTCAGTATGATAGTGGATGCTTCTACTCGCAGGACAGCCGCAATCTTACTGCAAGAGCTGGAGGGGCATGATACTGTGATAGAATTCATTAGGAAGGCGTTGAAACCGTGCGAGACACTTTACACGATTACTGAGATCGAGATGTTATCCATCGTGTTAGCGGTTCGCAAGTCGAGGAACTTATTATTGGGACATCGTGTAACTGTTTACACTGACGATCAAGCCCTGATGCACTACCAACCAATCGGGTTCTGGAACAGTCGGTTTTAATGTTGGTGTCTCGAATTGCAGGACGTGAATCTTCTGATGGAGTATGTACCTGGAGTGAATAACACAGTGGCATACTCATTGTCTCGGATCCCCTACCACACTACACCATAGACTATCCTGATGAACTGCTTCAGCAAGTTTCCTGGAAATTTGCCCAACGTTACTCTGGAAGACTTGGTTCGACACCAACGAGAGGACTCCAAGATTCGGGGGGATTGTTAACCCATAAACAGATCTTACGGGTAACTCTAGAAATATTACTAAGTTCTATAAGGTCGACAAGAATCAGCACCTCAAGCGTGAGTTTCACGTCCGCAGTACATGGAGGATAGTGATTCCGTCCACTACGATCTTGAGAAATTACCACGACGAGAGAGGACACTTCGGATCCACTAAAACGAGATCTCTTATTATGGAGAAATTTTGCTGTTATTCGTTATACGATTATGTACGATGGTACGTCAGAGATTGTGTGGCATGGAAGCGCATCGAGCCGGAAAACTCACCCCCATTCTAACCGATTGGATTTAATTCAACCTACAGTACTGACGGACATGGATTTCGTTGGGAAATTGCCAACATCCTCTGAAAAACCACTTGTTTCTTTGTACTATGCTGGATGTGTTTAGTGGATATCTCGTAGCCTACAATGTGAGGAATGCTCCTGCCCGATCAGCGATTCGGTGCGCTTAACTATATTTCATACATCTAGGGATACCCAGAGCTCTGCTCTGTGATAATGGACTTTGTTTCCGGTCTCAAAACTTTCTAACTGCCATGCGTAAATAGGGAGTAATAGTTTACTTCGTAACACCGTACCATCCACATTCCAATCCAGTGGTCGCCTACATTGTGAACTAAATGTGCAGAACGATGTGTGAAACTAAGCATCGATTATGGAGTAAGATGGTAGACGAAATAGTACTGCTGTTAAATTATACCATAGACAACCTTGATTATGCTCCGGTGCAGATCCATTTGAACGAGAAGCGACCGACACCTGTGCTGGAAAGGCTTGGTCTCTCGCTCCAAGTTTGCGATTCGACTAACCCTTGTGACAACAAATTGTTGATGGGCAGGGAGATGCGACGTGCCCAAAGACACCGCAGGCAGCAAGCAGAGCAGAATAACGGCGGGAGCTGTCGAAGAGTTCAACTAGGAGACTGTCTTCATCCGAACGTACCCGAAAAGCGAAGCGGTCTAGGTCGTCCTCAAGAAAATGTTTAACTTCTATGCTGGTCCATACCTAAGTCAGAATAAGCCCAGCTCCAAGGTAGTGCGTTTACTCTATCCAGATTCCGGTAGAGACGTTGAAACCATGCTGAATAGAGTTGGAAAATCTCGATTCCGTCGCAGGACATCCGTGACATGTGGATGAATAAGGCACGAAAGTTTCTAACCTCCGTCATGGTCGATGGATCAAACACCAGTAATGACTAGTGAAAGACTGCTAGTTTGCAAAACTAACCTCCCGACAAACAGACATCAGACGTGAAATGTTTGGAAGAAGATAAAGTGATTTGATGTCACTTGCATTGTACATATGTATATAATTTTCTTTCTTCCTTGTGGGCATGTTGTTTGTATGGACGTGTGGGATTATATAC
>JAGDQP010013005.1:33642-48904 GCA_022664845.1 Lepisma saccharinum | reverse complement strand
CCCCCCCCCCCCGAGAAATTATGCTAATTATCCCGTTTTACCCTAAACTCAAGTGTGTGGGGAATGTTCAAGAACGTAGGTCCCCCTATATTTTTACACTTTGAAAACCATAAGTTATTTCTGTTTACCTATGTTTTGTGACTAAATGTTAGGTTAGGTTAGTTCATGTTAGTATAGAAACAAATTAGAAAAGACATTTTGCTAATGCTAGTATATTGGATTTACCCAGGGGGACCTGTGTTCTAGAACCTTGGCATGTGTGTGTGTGTGAGAGAGAGGGGGGGGGGATTTCGTGAGACGAAATCATTAGTATAACAGCGTATACTTAGTACAAAATTCGGTGACTACTTTAAAGTTTATGCATATAATGACATTGCAACAGCTTTTTTTTTTTTTAATGCTCACTTCAAAACTTGAAAGGTGTAGAGAACTTTTGTACCTTATGCGTTACAGATTCAAGTTAGGAGTGTTTGGTTAGTTTACGTTAGAAATAGTAAACAATCTTATTACCGGTATTTCATTTATTCTCATCGGCGCCTTTGTACACAACGAAACAAAACGTTTTTGATGCTATAGTATCGGGTGAGTCTATTATCTACTTTTGTGCTTCAAAACACCCTTGTACGCGGTGCATATGAACACACAATTTCACAAATTCTTTGGCTTGAACATAGTATCGTGGCACAGACTGGTTCACATTAACTGTAACTATCCTAACACTTTCGACTAAGATGGACGGTACATTGCACATGCAATATTACAATATAAAAGTCAATTCATCACAGTTAGATTTGATTGCCAGTTTACGTACAATTGATTTCACATACACTCTACGTGCAAGTAGAAATAAAATTTCACCTATTTTTAAAAATGTAATTAGTAGCTATTAATTATTACATATTCATACTTACTTTTCGATTGTATTTCTTCCTAGTAGCATGTGCTGTAGATCTTCTGCCAGTAATACATAAACACATTCAATTTTCCCGGTATTCAACGCACAATTTCAATCCATTCTTGAACGTAACGTACCAAGCGGAAAGCGATTCTGCCTGCTATATGCGGTTGCGCATGCCCAAAACTAAGCTAGGCACGTGATCACGAGCAGAAGAAGGTCTCCTACCGTAATTTAAAGAAAACAACAAACCGTAAATATTTGAAGATAGGATACAATTATTTTTACGGTAACATTTTTTCCTGCAGCTCTCTGCGCATGTCCGAAATAAGGAGGTCACGTGATAAGGAGGAAAAAAGGTGTCCTACCATAATTAACAGAAAACGGCAAACCGTGAAAATATTCAGGGTAGGAGGCCGTTCTTTTCACGGTAACTTCATACAGTGTAGGTGATACAGAAGATTGTTCGGTTAATATCAGACCGATTGCAGAGCACTACTGCCACCTTGTGAGTGACTTTGTATCTATAAGTATGTTGTGAGCAGTATTGTATGTGAACTTGGAAGTGTTTAAATGTCGTTAGTGTGTGCCGTGAAATATTGCCAAAAATTAACTGTCATTGGAATTGGTATGTTATAGTCCTTTTCCATCTTCATTTTTTGTACACACGTATAGTGAAACTGTCGAAAGAATGGGTTAAAACTCGGAGTAACAACTGCAGAAACTATTGTGGTCCGTTGCACCCAACACGAGCCCTTGGTAAAACATTAACCAGAAAAAAAGTACCAGGAAGAGATTCCAAAGAAAGTGACACCCTAGTGCTTCGGTGGAATTTGCCGATTGCCGTGCGAAGAAAATCCACAGATCCTACTTGATATGGCCCAGATATATCATCTGGGACCTTCAACTCTGAACACAATCATTCGTGCGCGCATCACGTAAGGCCAAGATACACCACCTTCTACCAAACCACATTGTAGATTGTAAGACGAACTGTAGGAAACTATGAAAATGATCTGGCGTGTCAAAATGGAAGAGAGTCACCACAATGGATGAAATATACGACCCTACTAGTGGTCACCTTCGGGCTATTACATGCCGTGATATCGAAGCCAAAAGACTAAAAAATGTTCGACACTTCCGGGAGTTTCCTACGTGGTTGTCGTGGGATTTACTTATGCGTGTAAGTTGATGAGACGCATAGTTGACAGAAACGTGAAAGTTAATGTCAGATACTTTCAACAATCCATTATGACACCTATCTTTCGGACGGACATTCAGCAATGATATGGAGCGGACTCAAACGAGATGCGGATTCATGTGGACAAGGCCTTAAGTCATATCACCAGAACGTTTGTGCGTTTTTATCAGGAAATTGAAATTCGTGTCGTTTCGTTTGAAGATAATCCTGTAAGGAACCCTGATCCTGTCCAATGCATGTTTGCGCATTTAGACTATTGAAAAGACGTTTCAAACATCGCCGTCCGCGCACACTGGCTGGTCTCTGGAAACGTTTGAAGAGAGAAATGGGACATAATTTCCATGCATGTGTTCATGAGAGTTTGCTTCAATTGAAACCGCGATGTCGGATGATAGTATATAGTGCTGGGTCCAATGCAACACGACCGATGGTGCCAGCGAGGCTTCTTGTGAGTACTCTTGCAAATACGTTATATATAAACCAAACGATCTTCTTTATATGTTCATAATATATGTTTGAGTTTCGAAATACGAGATCTGACAAAGTAATAAGGCAGATTATTTCTTTTGTATTTACAATCCTTCTAATAGAATGTTCGACCTTGAATATTTACTAACTTCCACCACACCTTGACATAGTCCTGTAGTCACTCAGTCTGCAATTGTTGTTTGTATTGTAAGGTCGTATTTTTTACCATAGTCATAAAAGGGAATAACGAAATAATGCGCACGATATCCCATCGCAGCTGGGGTGAGGAAAGTTGTCCAGTCTGATAGAAGTTTATTTAAGAAAGCTATTGTGAATGCATAATTTTATATGAAGAACGATCACGTTCGTCACGTACTAAGTCAAGATTTGGGAAGCAGGAAATCATGTGCCAAAACTGTATCAAAATATCTCACCGACGATTGGTTTGACGAGTGTAGCAAACATGACCTCACAATACAAACAGCTACTTTAGACTGAGTGACTGAAGGATCACGCAAGTTGCTGTGGGAATTTGTAACGTAAAACACTGCATTGCTTTATTGTCAGATCTGTTATCAAACTCAGTTATGAAGTAAATTTTAACAAAAAAATGCTTGTCCCAAGAAAGAAAACGCACTTAGTTTAAATCATAGCACAATTAAGTTTCTCGCCAGATTCAACATTGATATTCCAATCCAATAAATAGGTGATCGTTAGAAATTTACTGACAGTATCACAAAACTTCTGTCATATTGAAAATTGATCAACATTATGAGAAACAGCCATAATTTAAGTTTCCCGTATCCATATACAAATATTAGATAGACTAAGAGAAACAAAATAAATATGACGTTGTAGTACCAACACATTTCCTTTCCGGGTATACTACTTTTGATCTTGAATTGTGAATGCTGCTCTAAAATTAATTAAAATGTAAATATTTAGACAAGAGTTTCATCATAAATGCTCCTTATGGCACTGCCATTCATTAATCTTAGAACAAAGCTTAGACATGAGAAAGTGAATTACTAACTAGACCTGCAATTCTGCACGTTAATTTCGTTAAACTTTAAACAAAGAGCTCTTCTGTAAATTTATAACTGCTGACATGTATATATTCTATAATTATCCTGTCTACTCTATCCTAGTTTTTTCACGATATTGTAAAGTCTGTAAAGGTAGTAAATATTACAAACACAAGTTTATACAAAATTGGATTACCTGTTTGAAAATACTGGATTTCTTCTTCTTCTTCTTTAAATCATCCAATTTAGTCTCCTTGATTGAATCCATTTCGTTTTGCCTTTTTTCGTTTCTTCCAACTTCATAGTAAAAGTCGAAAATGTAAGGATTCAGAATATCGGCATAAGAGCTTAATGGGTATAGCGATGGACCTTCTTCTATTTTCAATATATTGTGAAGGTTTTCTTCAGTAAATAATGTTTCTTTCTTAGAAGTTGATTCTACTAATGCTTCATTGTTCTTTGCTTTACTGTTTGATATAAGTAGCGATTTAAAATCTGAAACAGTTTGTTCCACCGTGAACTTCTGAGGTTCAATTGTCATTAAGTCATCCCCCGGGACATCAGTAAGATTTAGAGGAACACGTCTGGTGTTAGAGGTGGTTTCATTTATACTTTCATTATTAGATGGCAACTTACCAAATTCATTAATCGAAAGATCATTCTCTTTTGGTTTGTCAGATGATTTGCTTCCTTGCATATTATCACTCGATGTGTTCAAGCCTTGTCCGACTTTCACCTCTGTAATGATGGAATTAAGTGAAGCGGGAAATGTTGAATTGACTTGTCCTTTAGTGGATATCTCCAAGTTGCTATTAGGAAAATCATTTAAGTAGTTAGCGTAATCCAAAATGCTTTCCTCCAAATATTGTGTGAATTGCTTTCTCATTTGTTGAGCCAACGTGTTATTATTAGGGACAAAAGAATCAACACATAATCTAAGGTTAATCTTCATTCCAAAGTTGGGCATACGAATTGCGTTATCTTCTGATTTATTTTTGTCAGTCTTGACACCAGACAATACCTCAAATATCTTGTCTGTAGGTACGTTCTCCTTCATGTTTCCATTTTTGTTACCTGAGATATATTCATTGCTTACTTGTGAAAAACTTTTAATAAGTTTTGACTCTGATTGAACTATTTTCTTCTGCAAATTGTACGCCAATGGTTCCTGATCAGATGGGTGTGCGATAATTAAACCTAAAAATGGAAACAGTATAACTTAATAGTATAACACTTGGGCAAGAATTTAATCTGTCAAACTGTTTTCATAGCCAGCTAAATCACTAAACAATGGGATTACACTCATGCGCACACATGCAACGCATGGCTGCGCAATCGCCCAGTTTGTGTCAAACCACAAATTCTTTATCTAAGTAATATAATATCAGTTGCATGTATGAGTTATCATATAAATCATTGTTATGATTCAAGCAATTATTACTCCACTTATGTGGTAGCGGTATACATTAATTTGTGTCAAAAGTCAAACTCTTTAAATTAAAGTGATTTAGTTACTGTTGATGGGGCCAAATTTATAGTTGAATATCACTTGCGTATGTTCACTATCTTGTAAATCTAACTCAGGTAATCAAACGATTAGACATTCGACGGCACTAGATAATTGATTTCATTTACTTTCCCTTTTGTTAAAAAAAGTAGCAGAAATACCATAATACGATAT
This sequence comes from Lepisma saccharinum, assembly GCA_022664845.1. Lineage (NCBI taxonomy): Eukaryota > Metazoa > Arthropoda > Insecta > Zygentoma > Lepismatidae > Lepisma > Lepisma saccharinum. Next base: position 43,634 of record JAGDQP010013005.1, on the reverse strand, counting down.
ACTTTTACTGTGAGTGTTTCTACCCTCTACTTATTAATATTGACATGGTTTCCGTACCTATCTTGGAACCGTAAAACCTTCAGATAGAGTTTACAATACCAACTTCTCAATTTTGACGGAACTTTCTTGTTGAAATTCCTCTCCTTTGGGGATTGAACTATTCAACTAGAGGTTTAGAAGCTATAATATATTGGTCATCATGAGTATTAGGTCCATTTGACACAACAGCATTTGTACTACGATAAATCTTAGCGACAGTAGTAGTGTCAGGGTGTGAAAGTAAGAATGCTACAATACGGTAAGATGTTATCTTATAACTCTAGAATATTTTATCTTTTACACCCAGAGACTAGTGCTAGTGCAAAGATTTACCTTAGCATACATGCTTCCGTGTCAAGCGTCTTACTTTACGTCAATGCCAAGAAATTATTTAAAAATGTGTCAGAACTTTTTACAAGAGCTAGTGTTTCTTTCCTTCGACACTTGATATATCGTACATCGGCATTAATAGAAAAATACGTTTGCAAATTTCTACAAAGTATGGACATTTTACAACTATGTGTATCATCGTTATTTGTTGGTTTCCTCCTGCTAAGTGATAAACGTAGAAACGACTACAACGGTCTCAAGGTATAAAGCATCAAGACAAACGTAATTGTTTATTACAAATACAAGATATAGGTATTAAATAAGAAACATTTTCTTAGCAACGAGAAAGGTTTTGAGGTCATTGGGTTAATTGATGTTGAAAGCAGCAATTTTTACATGTAGTTAATTACTTCAAACACCTAAAACTATGTAACTTCTGATATGACTCTTAACTAATCAAAATCTTTATTTTGCACATATTCTGTTGCTGCAATCAGTGATTAAATTAACACAAAAAATACCTCCCGTAATACATGCACTGTAAGTCGTACTGAATTTAATTGTTTGTGTGGTATTTATAATTTTTAGTTTTTTGACATTTAATATTACATAGGATAGATATTTTTTTCTTGACATTTTGTCGTTTTCATAAACGCCTGCATTTAGAAAGATTATTATTTAATACAATTTATTTTGTTGTTACCTCTGCGTTTTGAACCGGCTATTTATTTTCACAAATTTTAGATCAAGATCTGCATACAATTTTAGATTTAAAAAAATAGTTTCTAATTTTCTCACTGATTTTGACCTAACGTTATCACTTTGATCATTTTTAGGTGTATGACAAGAAAACTACTTTAAAATGAAATGAGCTATTAGACAAAGCTAACCATGTACGAGCAATCGTACTTTTACTTCAATAAGGTTCCATCAATTGTAACTACAACCATTATTAATTAAATTATATCCGTCTCGTTTATGTAAAGTGATTATCCAATCACATAGCGCTAAATATTTTCTTGTACTCCAAACAAAAAGTAAACAATTTTGTTATTATTGGCCAATTCTCATCATCCAATTAAAGTTTAAGAACACTTGCAGGGTACACATTCTCATGTCACTCAGTTATATGCGATATTGAAACTGAAGAAAAATACGTACACTAAAGTAACGATAGTTACTTTCTACTTAAATTCATATCAATAAACTAATTCTCTAATTACTTTTGCTAACTATCTAACTCAGGGATTACTCCAGGATTTTCAGATTGGGAGAGTCAAGTCAAAATTGGGAGGGTCTAAGTGACGTTTTGTTCGGTTTCTATCGATTTTCACAGCACAAATTTTAAAGTTAAGATGTTGTCGAGACTTTGGGGCTGGCGGAATCACTGATCTAACTTGACATATCTTGTATAGTCAGTAAAATGGAAATTAAAATGGTTACATTTAGAATCGCTCAACAATACAACTCAGTATGAAAAATATTGAAATATTATCCCGCCACATTCATTTTCTGCATGTTTATCTAAAGATATTTGTACTACCAAAGATATACGTATATTCTTTACTGTTATGCAGAATTATAAAGTATGTTGCAACTGCGAAAGACAGTATTAAGAATGTACACTAGTCTCGCTGTCTCTGTTGCAAGGCAAAGTTTACTGTGGGAATATGGCGCTTGCTATTTATGTGCGCAAAGCAGTAGATTATGCCAATGAGAGTACTTCTTATCAGGTAAATCAGATAAAATAGGAAAAGTGTGCTGTAACCCACTGCACCATTCTTGAACATTATCGTAAAGAAGTACTTCGACTTGTACGTATATTTCCGTTAACGGTTAACGTAAGGGTTTATGAAACGATCTACCTACGTTGGATGGAGATCGTGTGTATACTGATGTACAATCATTCTTATTAACGTGTCATAGAAATCGTATCTATGGTTGGAGCATAATGGATTCGCGAATAATATTTACACACTGACAAACATATTAAAATGAATTGACTGTAGCTTTCAAATCAACAGAAGTTTTAGTAAACATCTTGTGGCAATGTAGAGATTAAGACTGAGTATTTTAAGAATACCTTTGGTCATCTTGTTCTTGCGGGCTGTCCAAAACAGAGAAAACATTGCAGAGCCCATTGCTTCTTTGCAGCTCCAGAAACATTCTGGGACTGATATTGTGATTCTAACGCATGTTTCCCAGGGAGGTAGTAAAGTGCTATCATCGCATGCCTAAAACAATTAGATGAAAATATTTTTAGATAGAAGTATTTCCAAGTCAGTAAGCTGTTCATAAAACTGAAATTATGAGGAACACATTATAAGGAAATGTAACTTCTCAATATAAAATTAAGAGACACATTAAATTTACTGTAAATTGTACGTACTATAAGATGATGTAACTGTTTTCTGTTGACGCCAACTATTGGAAATACGGTACGTACGCAACTAGACGAAGAACGTCTTAGGTCAAACAAAGTGATATCTACTTTCAACAACATATTTCATATCGATCGAAAATTGTGTAGATGTTACGCAGAAGAAACAATGTGTGCTAGGACCGTCAAAAACGTCGATATACCGAAATGGTTATCGGTATTTTCAAATATCGAATTTCGATATACCAAAATACCGTCATATCGATTAATCGAACAGTATCAATATACTGAACGACACAGGCCTACTGAAATTTCCGACTCTTCTGAAAATCTGAAAAAAAAATAATACTAATATATAGATAAAGTGATATGAATCCCTGACGGTTCCAGGCATTTCTTGGAAGTTATACATACATTCCCCTATGTCTTAATTACAACTTTTCCCTTTCTTCAGGGATCTCTTCACTAAATACAAAATTGTTATTTGTACGAAAATGAACTGCTTTGCCATGTATAAAATTTAGATCCTAAATAATTAATATTCTAATACATTATTAATTATAAAACTCTGCTAAAAATTGAGGAAACTAATCGTTTGCACTTCTAATGTAATAGCCGACATTACGTAACAGATTTCAAGTGGTAGCACTTTGATATTTTTAAAAGCATATTACTGGTTAAGTTTACAAGTTTGCATTTACTGGGTTGTTATTCATACACGCCTATTATTTTTCTAAAAAACTATGTTTTGTTTCTTTACGTTTTACGATCTTCGACAATTACACCTAACATTATGCTGCACCAGATACATATAAACCGGAATTTCTGGGAATCGGGAAGCACCAGACCTAACTTCTAAATACAAACGTTCGTGAGTACTTCCATACTTAACCTATCGAACTGGTTGCAAGCCTACTGTAAGTGTCCAATATTATTAGGTACCCTAGTGTGGTTGTTGCAAACAAAAATTGGTCCCGCTTTGCAGACACAGAAATAGCGCAAAGCAATATACATATAGTTATTTAAACGATGGAGAAAAGTATGGGCAGTAAACTGCGTGTACAAATTTCATTCTTAAGTTTGTGTAGAGTCATACGCAATCAATTCGCTTAGTAAGTCCGAATAGTTGAAACTTGATTTAGTCCATAGCGCATGAACAATTTTCTAAATATAATGGTAATAAGTGTAATTTTTTTCATGACGAGTATTAGAATTTGAATTTAATTTTAAGGCCTTAGGAAAATTTGGCTCAGGCCAGATGGATGATGATAGATGAATTGGTGGAATGACGAAACTGAGAGGGAACGGGAGATACTCCCAAAATCCACGCACATTTTATTTGTCCACCACAAAGTCCAGAGGTGAGAGCTCTACCACTGAGGAGCCACGGCGGCCCTCATGACGCATACGTACAATGGTTAAATCCGTAGCAGACTCAAAACACGCATGCCATTGACACACAGGTTTTGAATAAGAATCGAAATAGGGTCTTGTAGACTTGAATTATGAGACTTGTGAGAGTAATGGCATCCAGGAAACATGTCTACAGGGAGCTTCAAAATTTCAAATATAAAATGGGACATTATTCCCTTTCATCTTTCAACTCTTCAAATAAAATATAATTGAAGACTACGTGGACTTTAAGAAAGATATAAGATACTTAGGAAAGACGTTATTGATAACTATGTTATTAATTATTTATTACGTTTGAAAATAGATGAATCCTTATTGTTTACTTCTTAACGGGACATTTGTAAATTGCAAGTCATTTCACAAAATGATGTGATTATCTCGTTTGCAAATATATAGGCCTAATCTTATTATCACTTATTTACAATCGAATCAACAAAGTAGGTGTTTTGGATTAAACTAGATTTAAATGCCTAAGTCCTTTGGAACATAATTATTTTAAAAGCTGATTTTGAATTAGTTGAAGAGTTCTATAACATTGACGACTATTGTCTGTATTGTTATACAAAATATGGTTTGAATCTGTAAGTCAAGAATGTGTTTGAAAACTCGCTCATCTTAGCATCAGAACTATAAATAAATTTACGAATATTCACCTAAACACTGAGAGGAATATTTTTTTCAACCATGACATTGTTTTTAGGATTTAAAAGTTCTTGTCTCCAACCTTGTGAAGAGGAATAAGAAATTTAGGAAGAAGCATAACTCTCAAAACATAAAATATGTCAGTAGGAAAAGAATTTATTTTCTGAAAACATGAAACAACAAATAAAGAAGGGTGTTTATTGCAGAAGATTGAAGATAACATGTGTAAAAGTGAGCGAAAGATTCACTCTTTCCATAAGCGGCAATGCCACTATAGAGATGAAGAATGTAGCGACACAAGAATCAACTTTTGAATTGAATTGAATTGAAATGGTCTTTATTGAAGCGGGCGAGGTTCAGCCTATGGCTGCTCTGCCACCTAACCCTTGTCAAAATAAGAGTATGGTTACAATATTACAATAAGAAAAAAAAGAATAATGCACATTAGCCACTAGTAAGGACAATTATGAAGAGAAGTGGAATTATGGTGTTTCAAAAATTGCCAAGTCAAACTGGAGAAAAACAGGGAGTTTATCTTGATGGCCTTGCAAAATGCTTTGGAGATTATCATGCTTCACGCCAAAAATTGCAAGTCGGTACCTCGGAACTCGATTACTGGAACCTCGATCACTCAAATTCCTTGATTTCTCGAATGTTATTCATTCCCCTAGTCTACCCTGTGTTAATTTAGCTCTATTTCTCGAACAATATGAAACGAAATGAAATGAAAAAATGAAATGAAATATAATTCAAATTCTTTCACAATGAAATAATTTGAATTTTTGTTCTTTTCTTAACGCGCCCTTGAACCTCTTTAACTCAACATCTCCTGCTAAAGAACCTCTACAAGTCGAAGTTACAGTATAATAACCTTTATAAGGCGAAGTTTCATTGAGGTAAACCTTTGTAATTCGAGGTTTAGGGAGTTGAACGAAATTATGCGTTAGATGCTCACCTTCGATGCCAGTGCTTTCTCAGCGAGTGGTTTCTCTTAATAACACACACACCTAAAGGCATGGGAAACTAAAATGTCTCACGAATGCTTTCGCTACATCTACAAGATTATCAAATTTAATCAAAATTGTAAATGGTCGAGTGGTATTGTGTGTTGAGCAAAGAATTTTAAGCAACTTTTGATTTTTTCTAAGTTGTAAACATAGTCATACTATGTCCTTTCTATTTCAGTCACTATAATTCAAATTCTTTTACAATAAATTAATTTTATTTCCTCGTTTCTTATTCAGTCTCTCCTATTATACATGTATTCCTATATTGAACCATAATGTTCGATTTTTACTTAATAATCATTATTCTTGTGTGGTAAATTTATACAAGCTGCAAATTTACATTGATCAAAACAGCTTATAAATCTCTTTCAAGGTACAACTAAAGAGATCGCGTTCGCAATGACAAGAAATTGCAAATTCCTTGGGTTGTAGCTATGCAATTTTACATTAATTCTTTCTCACATAATAGAATATATATTAGATACGAACGTTTCTAACATTTTCTTGATGTTCCAGTAAGTTTACAAAGCACATTATTAAGTATTTCGTCGTCGGAATTATGAACAAAGTTTGGACTAGGATCTGTTATGAGGTTGATCAATGTCCTTCATCTTAATGAATAAAATATTTGTTTAAAACTTACTTCAAGTTATTAGATACAATTTAGCACAAACTACATTGTTTTACTTCTTATGCCTTATAACTCTAATTGGAATAAATACATATTTTAAATGCAGTTCTCTGTCCGATTAAAGTGTGAAAAAATCACTGAAGATTTGTAGTAATATTTCTAAATCTATATTTTTCTTCCTGTAAAGAGCAATATAATACACAAGTCTGTCAGAAAGTAGTACAACTATGAACTAAATAGGATTTGCGTTATGCTTATACTTCATTAAGTGATATCATAAATAATTATTTTAAATCATACCTTCACAAAACCTTTCTTCGGAAAGCTCAAGCTTGGAGTTGGAAAATCAGCTATACTGCCATTACAATTCTTGTCCCTGGGGCCTCCAACAAATAGTATTACATTCAAGGGTTGCTTGTGTTCAGGTTCCGCTTTCTTGCTTTTTGTCGCTTCATTGAGTTGTGGGCTTGGGACAGACTCACGTTTCAGATTATCTAGCGGATGAGGACGTATGGGATGGTAATCGGCATTTCCAAAGTATGGAGGCAAACCAACTGACTTGCGTAAGTCCTTTCCTTCATCATGGCGGGGCTCTTCTTCTTGTCCTACAACAGCGATTACAACACCTGTTTCAAGAAATTAAAATCTCTCTCAGCTAATATATTACTACTTACCCGGATATTTTGTACGATCTAACAAATTCCAATTTTACATTCCAGTAAACTACTCAGTTTTAAACTGAAAATTGTCATTAGACACAGATGGCTAACTATAAACATTTTTTCTTGTTTACATATCCATTAGAGGGTTTCATAAATCTTTAGATTTAACAAACCGTTGTATAACATTTCACTCTATAAAATTCATTACGTTCGTTAACTAACAATTCGTTAAATTCTTAACAATGGTTGGTGAAACCCACAATATAAGGTTTATCATCTTGTAATACTATCTAAATCACTTAGTAACTTTGCTCACTTCATGGTCTAGCAACATTTGCACGTTTAAATGCCAACATGTAGATTGCCTTGCTGTAGAATAACACCGGGTACTCCCGCCACGTTTCTATGTCCATCTCTTAGCCGTTTCTTGAATTAAGTACGGTATATAAATAGCTCCTCTCAAATCGACAGTATGCAAGTGACTCCGTCGGCTATTGAGTAACGTTTCGGATTGGTTTGAAAGTGCTAACGCTTTCTCAACATTATGCATGTGAATTGAGTATAACAATGAACAATCTGATACGAATTCTATAATCTATTTTGGAGATTTGAGCCCAGGATCACACTGCCAGTGTTCGAAGTAATATCCACTGTATCAAGCAGGCAGCTGGCGAACACTGGTTTGTCATTGCATTTTATCGTCCACTTAGTTCAGCATAAAGGTGACAGTGGGAACCCAATGAAAGGAATTCTGACGGCGACAGGAACTATTTTAAAGAACAACATTATTTTTTCTTTTTATTACTTTTCCTTTCCCAATTTAAGAAAATTTAGGTGAATGTAAAGTCGTAAAATACCTTAATATGTTAGCTTGAATACGACGTACATCAAATGCGTTTTCGGGACATATTTTATGATAGTTCTTTCATTTACATGTTGCTTGGTTCACAGTTTCCCACTACAGTGGAAAAATGAACCCACTGGTATTATTACAAAGAAAACTTTTGTAATAATATTTGTAATTGTATAAAAATCCTCAAATTTGCCGGCCAGACAGCCAACTATTAACTGAAAGTACTGGAATTACGCCAGAAAATATACTAAAAGAATCCAATATGCTATGAATGAAATTTATCTTATTCCACATTTGCTATTAATTTTAATTTATGTCAGTTTAGGCCTTAGATATCAATAAGAAATATTAAAATTAGAAGTAATTGATTTTAGCATTACTATCTTAGTTTATAATCCTATTCATTTTCACCTTTTTAAGTTTAGGTCCAAAATAGAAAATATAAAATTAGTTAATATTTTTACATATATCTTAGTTAATGCTTTTTATTAATTTAATTTATTTCAGTTTGGGTAAATATTTTAACAAATTTCATTTAAATTTATCTAAAATAAAATAAGATCTGTAAAAAATAATTAACAATTATATGGGTACTAGTATTAGTTTATTTCTAATATTCAGTTTCGTTTATTTCAGATTATTCCGATATATTAAACTAGTATTACGTAAACTAGTTTCGTTAAACATAATAGGTTCTGGGCAACTGCGAACCAGTGGTTGAAGCTGTTAGCAATTTGGTTCACTGTTCTCTATGACGTCATTTTGAAACAAATGAAGGTCTGTAAGCTGCTGAATGTGTAGACCGTTCATTGCTGCCCAATACACATAGAAAAATATGTAATAGAAGCAGTAAAATAAAGACTTGCATATCTCAAATTTAACTAACACTTATGATACAAAAGAGTGAAATAAAAATATACTTTTCGTATCTTCAAAACAGAAATTTCATTTCCACCCATAAAATTAATTTTATTATTATTATTAGAAATTTCATTCCAAAACTGTCAAACAAAGTTGGAATCCGAAACATCTGGCTATTATCAGGGCGTGAAGTTGCTGATACGAAAATGTCACTAGAGAGTAAATTTCCTCCTAACTGAAGAAAATTCCTCGATAAAATGTTCCCCATGGTTCACTGTTTCCCACAATTTCTAATCTAACCTGATCTTGCTAATATATGTCTCTGAATTTTGCAAAGTTTTGAAAATGCGTGTGCTGAAGTAAACAACTAACCTGACTTTGCAACCTATGTCTCTGAATCTTGAAAATTGCAAAAGAAAACAAAAGCAAGCAACATAGTACAAAGAACCAATGTAAAGTTTTTTGTGAGAAAGGTAAAGGAATGTACACTGTCGGTCATTGAATCACGGCTATTCAGCCAGAAAGCCAACGCTCTACCCAGTACTCCAAGCAGGCGACTTGCAACAAACGATTTGTCAATCTCTTTGTCGTTACCGTGCATGAACACAATGGTGATACATGCGAACCGGCGAAGGGAATTCCGAGGTGACCGGTACTACTATGACTTAGTTCCAAATCTTTAAAAGTACTTTCTTCTCTTTCATTTCTTCGAAAATACTTTGATGTGTGGCCTTATGGAGTTTGACACTGCGATCGGCTGATGACAACGTCCTTAACGCGAGAGCTACAGATTAAAGGGGACTCTGAACAACTAATAAAATCTAGGTCCGTGGATATGCTTGAGTAACATTCTTTCAAGAGTTAGAATAATTGCACACAATCCTGGTAAATGATGGAACTAGGCAATTACGAAATAATCAGCCAACGACTAGGAAGCACAGTATGTACTGAAGAACGAAACGTTTAGACATACTAATGTTACCTTTATAGCAAACATTTCAGAATTTTGCTCTGGGAGAATTATTGTCGAAAACGATTGACTATCACGAGACTTAAAAACTGAACATCAAAATTTCAAAAATAAAATTTTCACACTAACTCACAAAACATTCTTTTAATTCCCAAACTCCATAATTACATCTCCATTTAAAGCCTATTAAAGATAAGTCTTCCA